>JAUZNK010013777.1:0-39406 GCA_035046665.1 Euphysa ruthae | reverse complement strand
TATCATTGTTTCTTGGAAATTAAAAGCCTCATATTAGTCAGTGAATATTTGGATGAAAGCTATAAACATTGGTTTCCAAACTTTATCCTTACTATAAAACTGGTATCTGGCTGTTGTTTTTTTCCATAGGAAAAAAAAATTGAAGCCAAACTAAATAGGAAATAAATAAAATGCAAAATTTAATAAATTGTTTTCTTATTAAAAAAACTTATTGTTACAGAAATGCAAATTCTTGCCATGATGCAGTATTGTCTCCTTATCTGGGTCATAGCCTCTCAACCTTCAATTTTTACTCTTAAAACTATTTGTGCACATTTTATGACTGATCTTTTTCAATCGTTTTAATGCTGTTAACATCTTTCCATTATTTCAAAATACCTAAATCTATCTAAAAGTTTGGTTTAACTTGTTTCTTCCCTCTCATATCATGACTTTATAACTCTTTAATGTACGGTGCATTCTTTTATATCCATTTAAACCTAAGATTTAACAATCTCTTTCTCACTGTTTATTCATTTATTTATTTTATTAATTATTTAAAATTTATCCCAGTAATATTTACTTATCAGTTATGGATGTTAACTCTCTATGCTCCAGTGGCTTTTCTGGGCACCTAATAAAAGACATGAATTAATTGTTTTTAATTTTCTTTATTTTAGACCAGCGTTTAAATCTTGCAAGCATCAGTCCAGAGGTTAATGATTATATAACAGGTCATATTATAGGTAATTGTTTTCAAAATAGATTGTTCAGGGTTACGAAACTTTATCTTTTACTATTGTACAATAGTGTAAAAGATCTCCTGCTTTTCATTTCCTAGAGAAAAAAAAAGATAAGTGGGTGGATAGATATTAAAGATACGTAAGTGAGTATTATATAAATATTTTATGATATAAATATTAAGTAATGTAAATTTTGTATAATATTTGTATTAAGTAATATAAATAAATAATTCTAATTGAAAGAGCTGATGCTTTTAAAGCCTTTATAAATAAAATTTCAATTAATTTAAATCAACTGTTTTAAAATATATTACATGCATTCAATTTTATAATTTTTATTCCTTTAATATTTCCCATTTCTTACTAATCCCTTACTAAAAGTTTCATGTGGAGATAAGTCAACATTATATGCTAATAATACTGGTATAAATCTCGATTTCATATTCATGTATATAAAGTAATGGATATTTGTCATAAAGATGCATACTCATGTACTTTCAGGCAACCAAAGCTACACAAAAAAAATTTTTTTTTTTTTTTTTCCAAATTTAAACTTCTAAAGTTCAGCCAAACCAGCTCTCACAGTTAAATATAATAATTACCAAATAGTTTAATTGCTGTGTGTAGCTATATCTTTATCTAATATTCTAATATTTGTAATAAATAATGATTTTTGAGCTCTTATATTATGTTATATTATTCATTTAAATTTTATATCGTTCATTTAAAAACGTTTCCGATTTAATAATCAGAATAGAAAATTGTTGGTGTCAAAATTTTTTGTTGACATAATGACATAATTAACATAAATTTGGTAAATTCATGCAACTTTTATGCAATTTAAGCAAGCACACGCTGATGACATTGGGTAAAAATAACGGTAAATCTGAAAGTTTTGGGAACTGGGGAAAAAAAATTTGTTTACAAAAAGTTTGGCCGTCTGTAGATTTAAAATGGTTTGGCTGCTTTTCAAAACATTGAGCAAAAAAAAAAAAAAATATGGCCAACAAAAAAATTGCCTCGAAAATTATTACACTTGTATTAATTACCTCAGCAATCACATCGGCAATTACCGAGGTGAATTGCGAGGACTGCTTGCGTGATGTAACACTTTAAGCAATTAGACTTTGAAGCACCATATTATTTAGCTTATCTATTAATTGTTCTTTTCTTTATTGAATTTAGTTAGTATAGTCACGCGAAGAGAGTCTCGTGGTGGTAATGCTGTTGTTGATTCTTGCGGGAACGTACTTCTATTTTCTGGAGATGAAGAACCGTAAGTATTTTCAATCATTAGTTAATAATTCACTTGTAACAGCCATGGTTTGCCAAATTTTAAAGCTCAATAACCCAATTGTCAAATTTCTTAAAAATAACCAACATTTGATAGATTTATAATAGATTTCCTCCCCAAAATTCAGAATTAGTTTGTGAAGCAGTGATATTAATGAGTATTTCCAGATCATTTGCCAGACATATGGCACGCAATGGCTTTGCAAAAAATATTTTATATTTATTATTTTATGATTAGAAAAAAGTTGTAGATTTTGAATCTAAGTAAAATAAATTCACTTTACTAAAATTAGATGAAATATTTAGCTAGATTGTATGTGGGTTGTAGCATTAAGGGTGTTCAAAACCAAGGAAAAGAGGGTGTTCATACCTCTGTATTTTTTTTAAAGCTTTGATATATGATCGGCTGTAATTTACATGTTTTTTTTTAGCTCCCATCATCTACGACGATCGCTCCATGAAAACCCATCTCCAAGGCCATCCTTCCACCATTCTCCTAGTCTCCCACCAAGGTTACCTTTTTGTTTACAACTACTTTTCCCTACCCCTTGAAAATCACTAGCTGTTCTTCAGAAATGTATACATTCTATAAACTTGTTTGCAGTTGGTGTATTAAATTATAATCAGAAAATTTGATACTTTATATGGGTTTTATCTTTTAATGAGTTTGTTTATCACTAAGGATGTTTATTTGTAGCCTGAGAATTTGAAAATTGATGATAATTTTGTATGATTTTGGTTGGTAAAAACTTCAGAAATGTTATGAATGTTTGGTTTCAGTAAATCGTCTTATGATAAATATTGTTCCTTTAGCACCCTTCTAGTATAAATTTAAGTGTCATTAAAATATTGCTAGGACATCTGGCAATGGAGTGGCTTCTTAATATGTCAGATATCTAATGGTTTTATAGTGAGAAATCACCCTAACCTTCCATCCTATAAAGGGATATATAGAGAAATCTGGGTGTGGATTAAATTGATAGAAGTTCGTATGAAACATAATATCTTGGTTTTAAGTGATATGGATGAACCGACTATATTCAGGGAAGTTCATGGTGTGGCGATAGGGATAGAAATATAATATCAGACAAAATTATAAATATATTTTATAATAATGAAGTAAAAAATTCTTTTAATATCACCCTTTCTATTGAAAATTGCTGTTTAAGGCGAGACAGTTTTAATTTCCCATTCTGTAGGCACTGTGACCACATATTTTCGAAATCAAGAAAATAATAATATTCATTTCGAGATATATATTTAATAAAACAAAATATCTCCCTTATTATGTTTGAAGAAAGAATATAAAGTTTAGTAAAATATTTACATTTTCTTTTGCAGGTTTTAGAAATGGTTGTATATGGTTTTGAGTATCACGTAAAATGGATTTATGCTTTTAAAACATGTCGTAAAAGCTTTAGAATTAAATGTAGCATTTTCGACATGTATTTCTTTTATTTTTGTTACCTAAAACTTTAGCAAGGAGCTTTTGAAAGACCAATTAATGTTTTCAGTTATTATTATTACCAACTATATTTATTACCAGTTCGCCCGCAGAACAAAAAATTAAATTGGTCTCACCTTATAATCACTTTAATTGAGACTTGAAAATATTAAACCTGTCCCAAGAACATATCAGGTTTGGTACAAAAAATAATTTTTTTTGGTTTTCTCAAGAAATATGCCTCAATTCTGTCAAAATAAATTACCGTGTATTTTTAAATGTTTCAGCATGTTGGACATTTTAAAATTTCATCATGTGCTGTCACTGGGGCCCACAAATTGTCAAATTCGGTCCAAAAATTTAATTATTATTGGCAAAAATTTCATGTGCGGTGGAACATGAAACCTGAAGACTTTGATAGTTTGTAATCTAACAGAAAAATTACTTTAGACATATTTTTGTAAAAATTTTTTTTGAAAAATTTAGGGGGTAATTTTTCAGCAAATAATTTTTTAAAGTATGACTTCATATTTTTTACACAGAGAGAGTTAATGTTGTGACATGACTTAATTTGCAGGACAGTTTTTTGTTATGCGTGTGTTAACATATACATAGATTTGTGCAAATTAAGCTATTTTTAATACATTAAATATTTGTTTTGGGCAAACATAACGTGGGACCTTAGTTTAAAACAAAATTCCTGCAAATTATTTTTCCACCTAGGACTCAAAGGCCAGCAAAGTTAGTGTGACGTGACATAATTTTATGTCACATAATTTTATGTGACATAGTGTAGCGTGCACTTTGGGTTGAATCAAAGGGGAAAAGCTGATTGTTGCACATTGTTACAGACTAGATATGGGTTTAAATTGACCTAAAATACTATTTGATGATGTCTCTGATAAGTTTGACTACTTTCCAAAAAATTAGTGGCAATTCAAAGCCCAAAGTTATACTTGTTATCCCATATTTGTATCTGAAGCCATGTAGATGGAAAAACATTAAAACCTCTAAAGTTTTAATAGTGAAAAATATTTAATGAAAATATATGAATGCATGAAAAATATTACTAAATGACCTGCAGAAATATAGAAAAATATTTGTTTGATTGTCAGTAACACCAAAACCATTTATATCCTTTTTTTACCATTTGGAGCAATTTGCGATTAAGCTAACACAGCATCTGTTTGAAACACCTGTTCAATAAAAATTGCATCCTCCTGTCATTCTGATTTTTATGGCTACTTAACCACAAATGGTTTCTCCATGCAACAAAATTAACACTTAGATTCTCCTTTTATCAACGACATTTGCCAACCATTTTTCATCCTGATAAATAGCAATCACCCATATTCCGATGTTGGTATTGGTTGAAGAGTAATTTGGTCGCCGATATCCTGAACATTGATTTGCTGATCCTCGACAATTTTCATGCTCTCTCCATTGTTAAGAAAAATACCAGCAGGTTGAGAATTAGCTTTAAGTGCACAATTTTTTTTGCCAGAGGGATGTTTTCTCTTTAACTTCGATAACACCTTCAAAGGGTAGCTGTAGGTGACTATTTCTGGCACTCCAATGTGAATGATTTTAGTGCTGCTAACTAAATTTTTAGCACTGCACAACAAGCTGAAGTTTAAAAAAAGGAAATTTACTGTTAGTTTTTACATTAAAAACAATTACCTTGGTCAGTGAAACATATTTGCGTGATAAGAAAATTTTAGCTTGGAAAATATATATATATAATTTAAGTTTTAATGTCACAGGCAATGTGGTTGCGATAGCATGGTCACAAATTCATTTTTGAGTTTTACATTATTCAGTCATAAACATACAGAAAATAAAATAATACTGAAACCAAACAATATACTGTCAAAGTAATAAATGCCATTCATTTTACTGGTAGCAAAAAACATATGGCCTTTCAGCATTTGCTGTTGCTATGTCAACATCATGAAAAGTTTTAAAATTAGCTTTCTGACTTCACCATGCCAGGCTCCAAACACAGTTATAAATTCTTTTGTTTCTTTATTTCCAATGTTGGAACCAGCTATATACATTAAATCTTTGGCTGCTATTTCTTGAATTACAGAAGTAATGGAACGTTGTCGCTTTGTGTACTAATGAACCATTTAGTAATAATTGAATGCACGAATTCATGGCTACTCGTTTTTAGTTTCTGCTGCTTCATATTGGTACATTTTTTCTTAATAAATTATTCTTTGCTCTTGACCCATAATAATAATAAATTGTTTTTTGATACGTCATATTAAACAGCTTTATCTTTTTTACTTAGTCCCTTTTCTAAATCTTGAAGTGCTTGACGTTTTTCACAAAGATTTTTATGACTGTATTTTTGTTTCTCTGCAATCTATGTTTTTAATGACCTTTTTTTCTGAATAAAGCAAAAACAACATGCAAGAAAGCACGAGTTTGAAAGCATATGCAGAAAATAGAAGACAATCGCAAGTTCAAAACAACTTCACAAAGAAGAACCAAATAAGTATAACAATAATAAAAAGGTTACGTGAGCATCTAAGAACCAACAATTAAAAAATTTATTAACTGATATGAAGAGTAAAGGAATTTTAAAAATTTTCTGTTACAGTTGAAAAGTGTGGTACTGTAGTTGGACATTTTGTAAAAGGAAACACTGGTTGTTTTGCTATTTCGTTTTTCATGTTTTGTGTTATTCCTGGGAATACTTGTAGTGTTTTAAGTTACAGAGAAAAGAGTGAACTTTGGCAATGAAGAAAGGCTAAAGATTTCTTGCATTCTTTGTTTTACCAGGGTGATGAATTATATTAGTAAATTGAGAAAAAATAAAATGTTAAAAGTATTTTAATTATTATTTTACTATAAAAATGATATTTTTTTTCCCTAATTGTATATTTCCATAATTACGTATTTTTGAATGAAAGTTAAGAGTAACGGATGTATTTTGTTCAAGGGCCGGAAAAATAGTTGAATTAAAAATAGTTTCAATTATTTCAAATTAGGCAGAAAAATTTTTTAAACAAACTCTAGTTAGAATTTTGGATAGTTTGGTTGATGATTTGTTTGACCTTTGGTCAATATTTGTTACTAATAGCAGTTGGTTAAGTTAAAGTTTTAATAAATGTCCAACCTTCATGTTATTGCCTCTCTAAATAAAAATGCTCTTTAATAATGGGAAAACTATATTTAGTCCAAATCTATGTATAATTTTACTTTTCTTTTGGCTTATTGAGTCTAATTAAGAGTTTCCAATCATTTATGATAATAATTACAGTTTTAGAAAAGGCAGGATTTTTCTGTAAATTCTTATAATTTAGAATTACATGTGACAGCTCACGTTCTAGTGTGGTTGTACCCATACAGACATCAACAACTGGCTCATCTTCACAATCGGACGATGAGCCATTCTTATCCAGAGGTTCGATACAGACCTCATCCCAAACATCATCACATAACACTTCACTTAGTAGCCAATTAGATACCTCAAACAATGACAATTTGATCACTGAGTTATGTGCTGGTCATTTATCACCTAGTAGAATGAATAAAACTCACATAACGACTTCTTTGGAAGATATTACATCTGCTGGCAACGTTTTTAACAGTAATAAATCGTTTAGCAGAAGTCGGGCAACTGAACCCACAGTTTCCCACCCTAATGTTCGAAATAATGAAAATGATATAGATAGACATAGACTATATATGAATAGAACTCTATTGCATAGAGAAGGACGTGAAAATTTTGAACGCCAAACTACGCCTCAAGGACAAGTTTATTTTGTTAATCGTGTTACTGGGCAATCAACGTGGCATGATCCAGCATTACCGCGGGATCCTTGTTTGAGTAATCAAGAACTGACTGAGCTTCCAGAAGGGTGGGAAGTTCGATATACTGGCAGTGGCAGACAATATTTTGTTGACCATAATACAAGAACAACTCAATTTGCTCGTAAGTTATTTTGTTATTATCAGTTTATAGTCACATCGAAGCGATCCTAAGATTCATATATTATATTCCTGTAAAAATTTTCTGCTTTTCATATAGATAGAGTTGCCTGGTTAG
The DNA here is from genome assembly GCA_035046665.1 of Euphysa ruthae. Lineage (NCBI taxonomy): Eukaryota > Metazoa > Cnidaria > Hydrozoa > Anthoathecata > Corymorphidae > Euphysa > Euphysa ruthae. The sequence goes on along the minus strand of JAUZNK010013777.1, from coordinate 31,890 downwards.
TGTGTTTAATCTTTATTTGCTAAGTTTATGCAATTAAAATTTCGCGATATGTCTCAGTATTGCGTATTGTGGATGGAGTATTAAGAAATTTACCCAGCATCTTTTCAGGCGGAATAAGTAATGCTAAGCGTGTTTTTTATTGTTTTTTTTACCAGTATCCAAATAAATATGATAGTGGGTTCCAGTATAGCCTTGCAAAACCCATTTTTAAGTTTTGTCATTATTCTTTTATTGCAAATTGTATATTGTATAGACTTGAACTCTAAGGGAACAAGAGATGTCTGCTGGTTTCACTGTTTGTTGTATTGATATTTTTTTTACAGATTAACCTATTTTATTGGCTAAAAAAGATGGCTTTCGTGAATGTTTTTTATCTAATTCATTACATTATTATATCCATATTTCCAATTCATTGCTCGCCAAATAATCAGGTCTGTGTTTATTTTGATTAAAAACTTAGTGATTTAATTGGGCAGGCTAATTATTTTGTGGTAGATTCATGGTAGCAGTGTATTTATCAGTGGTCATTCCCCAATAGCAATGGATGTGGTATGCTGAGAGTTGAATATGTGATGAATAAACTATCTTCTCTTTTATTTAGATCCTCAATTTGCTACCAGTTTTAATAGAGGACAACCTTCTTCGTCAACCTCTTCATTTTCTTCTAAATCAGCTGAAAAGTGAGCATACATTTTATTAATAATTGAAAGACATTGCGTTAGCTGTTGTCATGATAATTCCAATGTTGATTAATGTAGTTTTAGTGCATTGTTGAATCTTTCAATTTATGCTTAATTTTACTCTTAAAAATTGACCAAAAGCTAAACTAAACAACTGAATAGGAATTCATAGTCACTGACCTCTTTCATTTTGCATGCTTAAATACTAAGCAATTAAAAATGAATTTTTTTCTTGATCATTATTTATTTCTTTAACAATAGAATCAACAGAAGATATGAATAGAAAATAATATAATTTTAAAATAATGTAATAAAGAAAAAAACAGTTTTAATATAATAAATTTGAAATAATTTGTTTTTTCTAACATTCCATTTATAAAAAACAAAATTGCTAACCGATAATTCACAAAAATCACTTTGTTTATAGTTTTACTCTAATTTGAAAAGATAAAAAATAAAAAAAAAATAATCTTATTCAAAAAAATAATGCATATTTCTTCAATCTAGCCTCTTTTTATTTATTTTTTTTTTTTTAAAACCTAATCTTTTACAAAATAATAATGCATATTTAAAAAAAAAAAAATCAATATTTTATTTTATTTCAAAACAAGATTAAATAGTTTGAGTTTAATTTTATAATTACGCATATTTTATGTGTATCTAAGGTTACAGCAAAAAAACAGCTAAACTAAAAATATGTAAAAAGATTAACAATGCGATTTTAAAGAAATTAATTTCGATGTACAAAATAAACTATTCATAGAAATGCATAGTTAATTCTACAGATTACACTGATAAACTATGGATAAAGTATGTGGATATTGTATAAACAAATAAATTGATAAGCGGGTAATTTTAGTTCGAACAAAGAAAAAGAAAAATCTACTAAAATAAATTTTATTGTTTGCTTGTGATAAATTTTTACGTCTCATTTTGGTGAATTTTGTTAAGATTTGAAAACCTATCGATAGGAGCTTCTGTAGATATTCAAAGAATATCTACAGAATTTTGCATAATCTTTGTTTTAATTAATTTCATTTTTGAAAATAAGCATTCCACACATGCAGCACTAAGTGGAAATATCATAAGCAGGTGCAAAGGATACATGCAACTGGGATATAAATCTTTCGTAACTTCAACTTGTTTGCAATCACTTCATAAAAGAAGTGGGTAATAGTTGGAACTAGGTTTTCACATTTCTTTTAATTTTTGGTGATCTTTGCATTCAATTACTTTTTTTTATCTATGCTTTCTTTTTAGGCGTTTCTCTTTTGAAACATTAAATTTTTGAAATTAGGCCATTCTGCCAGCGTGACATCTGCAGCTTGATATTTTCTGCTTCCTTATAACGATCTTTTTTATCTTCGCCTTAGAATAATAGAAGCTTTAGTAGTTCAGCATCCCCCATAAAAATCAAGGTCTTGTTGTTGTAAAGGTAGATTCAAAGGATCCAAAATAATAAAGTTTAACCAAATATGTAGTTGCTCAAACGGTGAATCAATTTTTTAAAGAAGCTCTTTAACTTATCAAAATTTTCTTTTTTAAACCACCTTCGTTTACTGTTGTTTGTCGTTGATTGCGTTCTTGGTTTTCTCAACTTTTTTACAAGCACAAAGTCTCACTGCTTTGTTGAAGTGCTAGATTAAGTGATGCAATGGCTTCAAATCAGGCTCGTAATAATAACAGTGTCACAATAACTTCATCTTCGATATGAGCAGCAAACAGTGGCTCACAATGCTCATTTAAGCATAAAGCATAGCCATCTTAAGCATAGCCATCATAAACAGCTTCGCAAGCTTTTTCATCGGCTGTCCATCTTGTAATGCTAGGACAAATTGGTGCTACTGCATGTTCATTGTAGGCTTCAGCTACATCTTGAAGAAAGTTTTAGCTAATGGTTGGTAGTGAAAGAACTTTCAAATTATTGGACGGAAGTCTCCAAGTAAATGTTTAAAAAAAGCGCAAGTTTGTGGTTTCTGCAACCAATCCATTCAGACATCGGAACAGTGTGTTTTAATAAACGTCCTGATATTTCACCAGAATTAACACTTGTTGTGTCCATGCATGAAAACTGACAGTTTGATAACAAGATTTTGCTATTTTTAAAGAAAGTTCCAAGAACTTTCCATTTATGTTTGCAGGACTTAATGTTGTCCCAAAAAGCTTACTAACAGGAAGAATTCCTATGAAATGTTCTCATGTAGTTCCAACACGCTTAAATGTTCCGTATATAGCAAGCTGTTTAGTTGAAGTAGAAGTTTTATTTCATTGCCTCCGCAAGCTGAAACTAATTCCACAAGTGATTTAAAATTATGTGTATGTGTCCAATGTTTTTTCAAAAGCAACAAAGTAATGCAAAAAAAATAAAACTATCACAAAACGATTAGTTGAGATATTTTTAATCTCTGAAGCTCAACTAGCTTCCCTCAACATTTCACATACGTTTATTCTCTGTAAGCTTAGTTCTTTAAAAGCTTGACTGTTTGTGACAGAATCTTAATATCTATTTGAGGCTGGCTAAGTGCCTTGCTACAGCATGGCTAGGATAATTTCCAAAGCTTCTGGCTTTATTTATAAATGTACTATCTTCATTTAACCCTTGAGCAATAGAACTACATACTTTACAATACCAGCCATTTTCTGTTACTAAAGTAAATTCCTGGGAATTGTTTTTCATAAGACCCTATATTTCTTCGTAAGGCTTTTGTTGGTATTTCATTTTTTGTAATGTAAGTACTAATTTCTGTTACTTTAATTTTGGCAGTGTAGCTACAGTCTAAACAGAAAGTAATCAGTATATTGTCTATTTATTAATAACTGCTATAGAATACAAGCAATAAATGTTGCGCCATAGACAAACTAAGTTAATGATTATAACTTCAAATCAGAAAAACTGTTACTTTTATTATAACAAAAATATTACTTATCACCGGAGGATTTTCTACAACTAAACTTGCTTGACTGGATGTTGGATTGCTGAAATTTAAAAAGTTGAAATAAATGTTGAAGCGATGTAAAATGGTGCTATGATTATTTTAAATTCTCATAAAACTTTTTGGTAAAATAATATATATAAACTTTGGAAGCGCTGCTATTCTCATTAACAATAAATTGAAATTTTTGTCTGTTTCTGTACTCCTGATAGCCTTTTTTAACAAAGAAGTTATCTAGTGTTAAAGATTTTACTAGATTTCTTTTAAAGATTTACAATAATTGCGTTGTGAGACATATTACTTTTTTTTTCATAGCAATTGATTTTATTTCTCTGTGATTTTAATTTGATTTACAGTTTTAAATGATCGATCAATCAAATTTTTCTTATTTAATACTACAAAATCTCAATCAAAGTTCGATATTTGCGTCGTTCGAATGTCTGGAATTCTGGAGCTCTAAATTTCTGTTGGCTCACTAAAAATAAGCACGTTTGTGCAGTCAGGAAAGTTCAAGATTCTTGACAGCACAAACGGGTCGTTTTTTGATAAGACTGCACAATAATTTGCAGACGATATGTCACAATATTATCAGTGCGCATGCTCATAAATAAAAGTTGAAGTAGTTTTGCAGTCATGACTGAAAAATACTCCGAATGGAAATCAGCCTTATTACATTGCGTCTGATTTGTTTATTTTTAGTGACCGTAAATTGGCTCTTTTATGGCTTATCGTTTTAAAAGGAAATTGATAAAGATATTAAAAAGCTGATGTCTTTAAATTATCTAATCAGAATTTTTTATTTGGACAGAAATTGGGAGATTGTTTATTGTTTTGAATTGGGAAGAGTCCGTAAAACAGACATTATTTGTACTAGCTAACACCCTGGTAGTGATATCAGTAAATGTGATTACATACCATGTAAAAGAAGTATTTTTGTACTTTGAAAATAGTGTTATATAATGAATTTTTTAGTCACAATTCTATGATACTCTTTTATTGTCAGGATTTTTTTCCATAATTTGTATTTATTTTTTAGTTTTCTCTTTTAGGATGGAGGAATTGCCCAAATATAAACGTGATCTGATTCAAAAACTACGAACATTTCATGCTGAACTGCAAATTTTGCAACCTGGTGTAAGTTTGACTTTTTGTAAATAGTTTCAATTTATCTTCTTTAACTTTAGCAAAGTTATTTTCCACCCTAGAGTTTTTGGAAAAGACCTAACAACAAAAGTGAGAATTTTTGATTTTTTTTATTTATTTTTTTTTTTTTTTTTGAATAAGTTGCTTCATTCAAGGCTAGAAACCATTACTAGGCAGGTAGGCAGGAAGCTCAAGAAGAGTTAATTGTCTTATCTTATTGCACTAAAATGCTACTCATATGTTGAGTGGGTGATACCCTGATTTCAACCCAAGACCTTGCGGCTGGGAGTCAGATGCTTTACCAACTGAGCTCCAGGTATGAATTATAATTATGCTTATAAAAAGAAAAAAAGGAGTTTTTCAATCTTTTTAAAAGCTAAGATTTGAAATTTTTTTTATATAGATAAAAAGTACACCAATTAGAACATTTTTTTTTGAAATCATATCCCATACTGTGAGACGTACTGAAATAATTTATGGTGTTAACGTAAACTACTACTTTTTTTTCCATGCAGATATCCTGAATTTTTTGGTTTCTTTCAATAGTGAATGCACTTGTTTTAGTCCAGGATTTTGTTCAAATTTTCCTTTCTAATACTACATTTTGAGATTGCAAGATTTACATTTTTGTACAAGTGTCTATTCAACATAGACATTAAAAATTATATTTTTTACATGAAATTAATTTAATCGATTTCCTAATGTATTCCATGGGAACTTTATTTTGCAGATCGGAAATTTAGAAATTTATTATGGAAATTTCATTTTGAAGAACTGAATTCTAATCCACTCGTACTGTTTCAAATTGCCTTTCTTATGTTATTTAGGTGGCTCGACATAATGCTTTTTCAGCTTATATACCAATTTAGGAGAGAGTTTTTGGGTGTAATTTTTCAAGGTAAACATTGCTTTTGCTGTATCTTTTTAGAATGGTCACTGTCGAATTGAAATTGGTCGTAAAGATGTGTTTGAAGTAAGATTTTCTGTGATAAAATTTTGCAATGGATTTAAAATAAAAATATCAAACTAAGTATCATTTGGAATTCCTGATTTTTTAAATTCAAAAAATCTCTGGCAAAATAATTTTTTTAAGAAGCTTGGATATGTTGAAAATTTTTGTATCTGGGGTGGGGGGAAAAGTGTTTACTGAAATTATGATTTAAATTTAAAAGGTTATATAATCATATTTTTGCACCATAAGCTCAACAGAATATTTATTGATAATTAGAATAATAGGAATATTTTTTTTTCCTAAATTTGACTGTTTATTAATCAGTGTGTTGTTTTTCTAGGAATCATATAGATGTATCATGAAGATGAAATCTCGAGAACTTCGCAAACGTCTGATGATAAAGTTCAAAAATGAGGATGGACTGGATTATGGTGGAATCGCAAGAGAGTGGCTTTATATCTTATCGCAGGAAATGTTCAACCCATACTACGGTTTATTCCAATACTCAAAAGATTCACAGTACACCCTTGAGATAAATCCGGACTCAGGAGTTAATCCAGTACACATTTTAAATATAAATACTTTCTGTTATAATTTGCAAACCTGGGAGATTTTGATTTACCCTCAATTAAGGAATAAATGTTCTGCATAAATTAAAATTGTTACCATTGTTAACATTTTCATTTAAAATTTGCGATTGCGATTGCGATTGATCAATTGCTTTTCAGTTCAAGTACATTGTCATTTTTAAGTTTCATAACTTTAATGTTCAAAAGTTCAAATTATAATATTTATGGGTGGAATAAGAGATATGAATAAATTTTTCTATTCCAAAAATTTGATAGACAGTTTGTACAATGGAGGTCAGCATTCAGCAGATGCTGTTTTAAATCTGACCTAAAATAGTATTAGCCATGTTTAATTTGTATAGCTTGCCTACCCGTTAAGATAATGCAAATTCTCTTGATTTAAAAATTTTCAATATTTTTTCTTTTTATTTATTTATTTTTTTTTTTTTTAGGATCATTTATCATATTTTCACTTTGTTGGAAGGATTGTTGGAATAGCAGGTTTGTTAATCACTGAATTTTTCAAGATAATTTATTCACCTGCCGATCATAATCTAATCCGTCAAACAACCATTTCACTTCTTCATGAATGTTTCATAAAAACTTTACAAAATAGTCTGATAGTATCTAAGCTTAAATATAGTAAAAAAAAAAATTGAAAAATCGAATCTGTATTGATTTACACAAAAAATTTTTTTTTTAGTTTTCCACCATCATTACCTCGATGGAGGTTTTACAATGCCATTTTATAAGGTGAGTGCCTATTTTCTCCACCATTCAAAGTAAGTTATCTGAAAAATTCTAATGATTTTTGCATGCCAGCTGTTTTGAAAATTTTTTTATATTCTTCTCAAAAAGTTTTTTTTCAATTCTATGGAATTTCTAACAGCCATTGCGCTAAATTTTTTTTTTTGTAAAAATTTCTGTTCTTGAGAAGAAAAGATTGATACATCTTAAAAATTAAAAAAAAAAAAAAAAAAATAAAGGTAGAAGCAAAAACGAAAAACTTATAATGGTTCGTATCTTCATTTTTTATATAAATGTAAAATGCATTTTTTATCTTTTTAGGACATCGAACAAAAACGTCTTTTCATCAATGCAGAAAGACGTTTTGAATTGTATGGTTTTTTAAAATGCCAATTTTCTTGTTTTTTTTTTTTTTTTTACAAAAGTGTTGTAAAGTGTATTATATAGATTCAGGTAGTTACACTGCTTATTCCTGAACCCCCAACACCTGAGCTGCAATTCAAATGCTGCATTTTTCAGTCTTAACTTTTGCTTGTCTACTATGGCCAATATATTAAAATATAAAAGTAGAGTAAAAGTACACATTTCAGGGTTTCCCATTCAGCATTATGAGGCGAGAGTACTTTTCATATTGATGGGAAGAGAGGACTACTAATTCCTAGATATCAGCAATTGTTATAACATTTAGTATATCTACTCTAAAAAGACTATAATATTACTTTAAATACCATGTTATTCACTATTAATATACTTACAGGGGTAAAAGATTTTTCTAAGTAATCAATTATTTGTTTCCTTTACTCCCTCCTCCCCTTTTCTTCTTTCCCTTCTATCCTCCCCCCTCTTGTCCTTTCGAACACAGCCCACAATGGTTCAGCTGTGTGGAGAAGTTTTTAAAATTAAATTGATATTCCTTAGGTTGCTTATAAAATTATTGCCTATTTTAAAGCCTTCTATATTCATTTCCATCCTAAAAATTATGCATACAATTTTAAATTTAAGTGTAAGATTTTTTAAAGTGATTTATTTTCATGTTGTTGCTTTTTTTTACAAAAGTATTTTACAGTGTATATTTCAAATAGTTTTAGTTAGAGATAGTTTTACTATTTATTCTTGATTTTGAGCAGAACACAAAACACCAGTACTGAGCTGAAATTCAAGTGCTGCATTTCTCAGTCTTAACTTTTGATTGTCTGACAGGCTGAAATATTTTAGATCAAATATTACACACATTTCTTCAAGGAATTTATTTGTAAATTTCATAAAACTAATATGAGCAATATAATAAATTAAAACTATAATGAATAAGTACATATATAATATTCAGCAAAGATATCAACCAACTCTTATCAAAACTTAAATATCAGTTAGCGATATAGAAATGTAAAAACGGACGTCAAGGTTACTTAGTAATTGTATTTAATATTGCAATGGACAATGTAAGCCCAAAAATGAAAACAAACAAAAAATACATTTTTTTTTTAAATTCTTGTTTTTTCCAGCACTTTGATGGTTTGGCGTGTATATTTTAGCACTTATTTAAAACTCACAACGAAATAATTTTTTAAAATTGATTGATCTTTATCTTCATGTTAGGTTTGAAAACCACTCCCGCACTGTATAAGCAAATCATAGTTCTGAGAAATGAGCGGTAATTTTAAATATAAGTATAGGCGATGGAAAGAAAAGCAATAGAACTACAATAAAATTTAAAATAAACCTGCGGACGAAAGTTAATTATTCAATGATGTTATTAAAATTAAAGACAAATGAAATGTGTTTATACTACAACATTTAAAACCTACTTAAATGATCAACTGAAATATAAAAATTATTGTCAGGAAGTTTATAAACATAACTGTGAATTACACATCAAAATATAAACTTTATAAAAATGACAAAGTGATTATTTTGAAGTTTTTTGTGGTTTTAACTGGACTGGTAGCTCATGAATAATTAACAATTAGATTGAAATAAAGTAAACATACTAGTTACTGTGAATCAAAGTAAATCGTAGACAAAATAAATTGTTTATTCATTTCGCAGTCCTGTAAGTATTCTCTAAAAGAGGGATTTTTCGGTACAAATAACTTTGCTTATTTATCTATTTCTATGATTTTTTTTTGGCGGATATCATCAAATGGCGTTTGGTTAGGGGTATCCCAGAACACAAACTGTTTCTTCCATTTAAGTACTTTAGCCTTCTGGAACGAGTAATCACTATTTTTTCTTTTCTTTTGTGATTCGCCATTTAAATCAATTATTGTTATTTTTTAGAACCAAAATAATTTAAAAACAATTGTTTTGTTATTTTGTTGTTTATGTTCTATTTACTTTGATTCTTATAACAAGGTTATTAGTGTGTGCGATATCATACTTTGCAAAGAATAACAACATATGACAGCAAGAATATGTTGTAAGATCGTACCCTTATTTTTTGAGACCTGCAAAACAAAAAACATTCTTCAATGGTACACGAACAAAACAAAAAACATTCTTCAATGGTACACGAAGAAAACAAAAAACATTCTTCATGGTACACGAAAAAAGTTCCAAAACACGCTTTTTGTTTTGCAGCTCTCTCCTCCTTCCGAGATATAAGTTGCATAGTAAATTGGAAAGATGGTATAAAATTTATATAATTTCAAAAAAAAAACTCCCAGGTGGCAATATTATGGTTTCGGCCTCCCAGGTGGAATGAATATAAAGTCATGAGCTACACTTGAAACATAAGATATTTTTAGATGGCTATATCATTTTAACATTTTTATTGTTTTTTTATACGTGTTGGACTAACCTCACTCTACTTGTTTTCAATATATCCTGCAAAAAAAATCCCTACTTAGAAAATTGGAATACAGTGTCTTGGCATGAGAATAGCATACAAGCTTTGTAATTTTACAGTTTTCATACTGATAGAGTGTACAAAGCTATATTATATCAGTTTGCTCTCCAGTAAGCCTGGCTAAGTAATAATAAATAATAACACCAATAATGATAAATCTAATTTTGAACCATTCGGGGTTTATTAAAATTAGTTTATATAACAAAATGTTCTTTTCTTTATGAACATAAAAGAGCAGTAAAATAAATTATCTATATGAATTCTTAAATCTTAGCTGTGTGTAATTATTTTAGAAAGAGGTAAAAATTTAATAAATTATTAAGTTATTTTATATTTTACAAAGGGTGTTTGGACCTCTGAAGAGGCAAAAAAATTAAAAATAAAAAAAATGTAAAAAGTTTATACCAGGCTTCAAATTGGTTGAATTCTATTTTCCTAATGTTTTGCCGTTTTTCATTTCCTGAAGAAATAATTTAAGTGTTTCACTGTTGAATGTTATCTTCATTTATAGCAACTTCTTGGCAAATCAAGTACATTAAAAGATCTTGAGACAGTTGATCCAGAATTATTCCGCAGCTTACAGTGGATGTTGTATGTTATTAAAAGATTTTTCTTTTTTTAGTTATTTTTGCAAACACGTGTATTATATTATTATTATTATTTATATATTATTTATATATTTTATAAACACATTAAAAAATGTGAAAGCTTTCAGATAATTAATTATAAAAACTCAGAAAAATAAATTATTAAACATTTGGAATTTTTAAATAAATTTTGATTTGTAGCTTGGAAATTTTTTGAAGCTGGTTTTGTTGTGAAAAATTAGAACTCACACTTAAGTTTCCTTGGATGAAATCAATGTTTGCAATACACTGAAAGTTTTAGAAATGCATTATAAAATCTTTAAGGGTATTTTAATTACCGTCCATAAACAGTAACCAAAAGGTATTTAAAATACCCTTCAGATATTCGTAAAAGAGGTGTTTTATAAGACCATTAAGGTATTTATTAAGCCTTTCCAGGGTATTCTAAAAAACCATTCAGGCTATTTAAAATTCTATCTGTAAACTGTAACCTAAAGATATTTAAACGCACAATACCCCAATTGGTATCCAGCAAAATATGCAGAGAAGAGTTTATATTGACAAAATCTGTCCCCTGACGATGATCAAAATAAATGGAAATGATCAGTAAGAAAGACAATAGTTGAAAGCTGTCTTTTTTTTATAAAATGACACATATACACATCACATACTTGTTTTATAATTTCAAAACCAATCCAATCGTAAGGCAAGATTTGAAACAAATCCTGCTAGCAAATGAGCCTGGTTACTAAACATGTTCCTAAAGTGTAGATTCTACTTAAATTCTTAAACTAACCTTCTTTCAATTAGTGAAATTTTCATGAAAAGAATGGGTGACAACCACTGACACTGGTTCACAAATTACACTTTTCACAAATTAGCATTATAGGAATCCAGAAAACTCATTTAAACCAACTATTAGATACTTGAAATATATGAAATGGTGTCTTTTTGGGCAATAAACTTTGTGCACTTTTAGTTCCATGAAAGGGATCTTTAGCGCAAACTTCTTAAACTAATTCTCAAAAAAATAGTTTTAATCCCCTCAGAAACAAAAGACATTTCTGAGATTGCTCAGACCGGGCCAATGTTACAGCAGCTTTTAACTGTTCCGGCATACTCATTTTGCTTACTGTTTACTTTTTGGAGTAATATCTCCTCGGCACTTTTCCCAAGCATTACTTCAAATCTTTCCATTAAACACCAAGCATTACTTCGTTACTCCATTAAGCACCAGCCCGTCAGCCTTTTGAACTCATTTAAAACCTAAAAAAGTTAAAATTTGATGTCACTTAGCAGGTGGTTTTTAAATTGATCCATATAAAAGCAAAGAAAAAAAAAGGAGGCCATTTTAATGCATTTAAAATCGCAATTGTTTCTTTTATAAAAAAATTTCTGTAAAATTTTCTAAATAAATAATTCTAATGACACACAGGTGTTCATTAATTCATAAAAAGTAAGTCTTATATATGAAATATATGAAATATGCAAAAAATGTCTATCTTAGTAAATTTATTACTTTCAAAAATCTTTCTAAATAGCCCCAATAACTTTTGTCCATTTATGACAAGGTATCACCATTTAAAGAAACCAGTATAAATTTTTCAGGCCTGCTTGTAATGAAAAGGTCATACTGGCCCATACATCAATTAAGAGGTAATAAAAAAAATTTTTGAATGGTTGGGCTAGTAATCATTTTTGCGTGTCCTGTGACTTAGACAAAATTATGGAAACTATGGAAACGGTACACACCAATTTTGATAAAAGGTGTTGTTTGGTACACGTTACCCAAAATTTAACTAGGATGATTATATTTTAGCAAAATAAATCTTAATATGCAAATTTAAATTTGTCTTATTTGTAAATAATTTTACCTGAATTTTTGAATCAGGCACAGGATATAATTGTAATTACAATACAATTGTATCCCTACAGTGGCATATTCTTTAACAATCTTCTTTTTCTGCCATGGAAAAGTCATTGCTTTTTAAATTTCAACAGCGATTCTTTGATAAAATAGAATGTGCTCTAATGAGATCCCCATAAACTCCAAGTGACTTTTCATCTTCAACCTCCAGGAGAACAAGGAGGTAATTAAGAACGTCCCAAGCATTGTAAACACCTTGACATGAAGGATAACTGTTGTGATCGACTTTTCTATTTTTTGTACTGTATATACACCTCTTTTCGTCAACATCAGCAATCCCTGTGCCATATATTTTTCTACAATTGTGTTCTAAGTTGTGCTTTTGTGATGATGATGGCATCTTGTGGAAGCTTGTGATCTTGCAATCTGCTGCTATTGTTGCAATATTGCATCAACAATATCTGAATATTGGTGCGTAGTTGAATATCTCCAAAGCAACAAATTAGGAATGATCACTGACTTTACTTGTGCTTATATTTGATTCAATGATGATAAGGTTAGCATAGTTTGCTAGATAAGGTGATCTTTAACCAATGACAGGCAAGCCTCATGTGTCTATTATAAAAGGTTGCAGTTTTTGACATTTTCATCATTAGGATAAAATATATTTACTTTCACCAAAAATGAATGTTATTTCCATATTCGGTGTCTTAAAATATACAGTTATAGAAAAGATAAAATAAGACTTTATTCACGCTGTAGTTTACAAGGTAGTTCTTTATATAAAAAAATACAACTACAAATAATTTTTGAACCTCGCTGCATAAGTATATGATTGTACCTTAAAAACTTTACAAGAATCAGTCACAACAATCAGTGATGTAATGTAGGGTTGGCACTATTGGTGCTGGGTACATAACAAACAAAATAAAAACATTAAGTTGTTTATTTTAGTCAATGATTAAGAGGATAAGCATATTATTGATGTACACCAGCCTCCTCTCCTAAATGGCATAATGCATTGTATTTTATCTCTTACATTATATAAAAACTTGGAGCACTGATCATATAATCCTTTATATAACTCTGTGATCAAATTCATCATGTAGCAAGCCCTTGTCTAATTTATTACATGTGGAGATGTGCAGCATATGGTTTGTGATATTAAATGGTGATGGCCAATTCCTATAACACAACATAAATTTATTTATTTTATAAATATAAATATAGTTAAGCCAATTTTACTACACAACACATAACAGATTTATACACTTGGTTCCATAAATTTATTTAAAGAGTATGTTATCAAATTTGATTCATTTAGACTGAGAACTTGGGAATGTTCATCTTGAAAAGTTGGGGCAAAGCTTTAATAGCTATTTCTAATGAATATGTACTTTTTGGATCTCAATGTACAAGAATATCTTGTTTTGAATAATTTAAATATATGAACATCAAATTTCTGCCAAATATTTCTTCTGTTCTTTGATATGGAAATACTTCTTTTGAAATAACAATTCTTAGATTCAAAGTGAAGAGTTTTTATTAAATGTTTATTTTAAGATATCAGCTAATAAATAAATTAAAGAAAAAATACTATCAGTTACATATTCTTGTTTTTCCCAAACAAACAGCTTGGTTGCGAAGTGCCTACTTCTAAATTTGTGATATTGAACGAAATTCTACCATTGCATTTTTAATATATTTGCTATTAAAAAGTATTTAGTTCATCTCTGCGAGAGACATTTGATTATATTATGCATTACTATGAATAGGTTATTTTGCTTAAAATATCGAATATCATTTTCTTTAAATAGCGATATAGTGATATACAAACTATTTAATCATTTTCTGTCTTTATTTATATTTCAAAGAAAAAGCATTTAGGATTTATCACCCCTTCCATTTTATACCAGTCCTTTCAAGTATTAAAAGGTCATTAATTAAAGGCTTTAATATTCGTGGATAACTTTCAATAAAGCTAGCAGGGAAAGCAGAGCAAGTTGTATATTAAAGCCAAGAGCAATATGTAGAAGGTAAATTCCCTAACAAAAATAAAATCCAAACACTTTATATTTCAGTCTTGTTCCCAAGTGGATTTACTACATTAAAATCATAATTGATTGAAAATAATGGGTTAGCACTGTAAAAAGAACAATCCTTGAATACCCTTAGTCTATTATTGTTTAATGTATAAGTCAAAAAACTTCGTTTAAAACCTTATCATGACTTAAATAACATCTAAAGTTTTAAGAATAGGGATATACTGAATATTATCTGGTTTGATCCTGTTATTCATACCAAAAGTTACCTCCACTGGTTCAAAATAGTTTTTTTTATTTTTTATGTATTCAGTAAGTAATTTTTTACTGCTAAATTTTTCTCATGACAAAGCAAATGGGCTCCTACTTCCATATAGCCAAATGTCTCATAGTCTAATGAAAAATTTGGGATGGTTAATTTTTAATGACCTGCGAACTCACTTCATATGTGAATTGTGGTCAAGCTCAAGAAGAGAAAAATCTTTTCACTAATAAAACAAGTTGCCTCTGTTGTTCTCTCACTCTGTACTCTGTTATAGCTCTCACGCAATTCTAACAAAAGATATGCCATCAATTTATCTGCATCAAAATCAAATGCATTTTCATCATTATCTTCTTCTTTCTCTTCCAAAACCATTTGTTGTGAGCAGTTATTGGTGACATCTGTGATGAAAGATACATTAGAACTAACATTTTCAAGTGCCCCACCATCACTACAAAACATTCCATTTTTCTCTTTCATTTTTTTGGCAAAAAACCAATTATGTGCTTCCTGTACATGTCTTTGATAACTTCTAAGAAGCGATAAGACTTTGAACAGTCCAAAATTACATCTATATGAAAATGAAGGAACGTGAGAATGACTTTCCCAAAAATTTCCCTTAATAGATGATTATAAGAAATTGAAGAATATTGACAGGATGGATTATCACACACACACAACTAAATATAATCCTTTCCAAATTGTGCTGTTCTCCATCTTGCATAAAAAACTCTACCTAATTCTTTAAAAAAAATTAGCTAGGTAGGATCCAATTAAGCCAGGTAGGTTACAATCCAGTTGAAGCTACTCTAAAATGTGTCAATAATTATAAATTTAACAAGACTTTTGCTTATACTAGTTCAAGACACATTTTCTTACCCTGGTCAGCTACACAAAGTTAAAATATATATAAAAATATATATAAATATATATATATATATATATATATATATATATATAAATATCTCAAATTTTTAGTGTTCTTATTAAATATTATTGCCATAAACATTCTTGTTCATTCAGTTTGTATGTATGTACATTTGTTTTCGGGAAAGTATTTTATGTGTTTAATAAGACTTGTACTACTGTTTCATGCCTTTTAAAATTTTTTTTTTTTTTTTTCAGAGAAAATGACGTAACTGATGTAATCTTTCAAATGTTTGCTGTTGAACATCGCTCATTTGGTCAAACAACACTGTATGATCTCAAAGAGAATGGTTCAAAAATAAGTGTTGATCAAAGCAATAAAAATGAATTTGTCCAGTAAGTTTTTTTTTTTAAATTAGGTCTGCTTCCTCATTACTATTTAGTTCATTGGCACTTGTGTGCTCCTATGGCACTTGTGTGCTCCTATGGCAAAAAGTTGCTTTAAGTAGAGCTGCTCTTTAAATTTACTTCTTTTTTTTTTTTTTTTTTTTTTTTTTTTTTTTTTAAAACTTTATTATAATTTTTATAATTTACTAAGGAAATTTTTTTGTTTAAAGTTAATTCAATCATAAATTTTAAAGATTGTGGATTTTAAATCAAAACGTAAATCACTGCTTAAAAATTTGTCTATAGCAATAGATTTTGTAAACTTATCTGGATTATATCCTGTTTTTATTAGGGCTGTAAATAATGATGTGTTTAAATGTAAGAACATGATTTAATGATAGATGAAATTGGTCTAGTGATTAGCAATTTGTGCTGCAAGACAGTTTGATGCTTGAAGTTTGATGCTTCAAATCCACATAATTTTCATGGTAATGTGACTATCTAATTTTGAGTGCATAAAATAGCAGAAATTAAACAGTTTATGTTTATTTCCTTCATAAATTTGTTATATTTGTTGCAGAGTTAATTTAAAAGCCATTTGCCAGTTGTTTATCCCAAAATGTACAAAAGTGAGTTTTGATATTTTTACTTGATAGATACACGATTTGTTTTATTAAAAGTTAAACCAGCCTTAAGATGGAAATTATTTTTTTATTTCACTTTGGTTGTATTTTTGTAGAAGTAAAAAGGCGCTTTATGATTTTCACATTAACCAATCAAATCACACATTTAAATTTTTAGCCAATGAAAATTAGCAATACTGAAATTTTATTTTCTCCTCTCCTCTAACGATTGACCAATCACATTCAAGATATTTATGCAACCTAATGATAAGGGCAGAAATGCATTCATGATAAAACAAATGTTTTTAATTGCTAATTATCATGTTGGAACTTGAAGGTTTCGAGGATGCTAGATGAAGTTTATTGGTGATATATTGCATGTGATGACTATTACCAATTGCAGCATTCAAAATTCAAATATAATCGGAGTATTACAATAATTTCAAGCTGATATCATTTTTGTTATGATCTTTTTCTCATGAAGTTACAATAACTAAATCAAAAAGATGAAAGTTCCTTTTGTTTTTAAAGTTTTTCGAAAAATGTATTACAATAAAACATTTACCTTTTTTCTCATATTTGCACTGCTACAAAAAATTTCCAAATTCTGAAATGGAACATTTAGATTATGTATGCTATGAATGGCTCTGCGTCTTCCTAATTTAGCTACATAATATGTTATTATAATTTTTAATGGGACCATTACATAATCAGGCTACTGAAAAAAATAAGTGAGGTAAGATAAATGTGTGTGTGCACATAAAATGAGATTTGAAATAAAATCTCATTATTGCTAAATCAAATTTTTCAAAATTTTCACATAAATTTTATTCATTTATCATGTTGCACATTAAATTTTACTGATATTTCCATAATCTTTCAGCATATGCTTTCAGCTTGGAAACCTGCTGTCAAATTTTCCTATTATCTTAGTTCAGAAAATAGTTTTTTGCCATTAGCCCTACTTCCATGAATTCTGAAAAAATTCAGAACTTTGTCTACTTATTCTCGCCACAGTTGGCGATATTTACTGAAAATTTTTTAAAAAGATTTAAGATTTATAAATCTGCAACCAGTTCTGGATCCAATTAACCAATGCAACCAGTTCAATGTTATAATAAAATGTTTTTCAAGACTTTTTATTTAAGTTGCTGTTTTTAATTTTGGAGATTTATTAATAATTTATTATTTCCTGGAGAAATGAAAGTTTTTATTTCCAAAATTTAATTTTTGAAAGTTTTTTGAAAAATTACTAAAATTTCAGATTGACCTAGCTATGATCGAATAACTTAAAAGATAACTATTATTGTATACTGGATAACCACTTCAGCAAATTATGGTGTTTTCTTCCAGTTTTAGGTAGTGGCTCAATTAATGCCCCCATTTGTGTTATAAATGTGGCATGGAAATTTTCTTCAATATTACTCTGACTAGGATTTGAACCCATGACCTCTGGTTTGCTAGACCAGTATCTTAATTGCTAGGCCACACTACCACGTGGCAAAAACTAATCTTGATTTCAGTAAAGAACAATATATTGTTTTTAAATATAGATTATACGTCAATTATCGTTTGAGGCATGGGGTTGAAACACAATTTAAAGCTTTTTTGAAAGGTTTTACTGAACTGGTTCCACAACAACTTATTAAAATGTTTGATGAAAGAGAACTCGAGGTGAGTACAATTTTTTTTCGCTAGCCCTTCCATTCTCAAATTTTTCTCTGGAACTATTCTTTGGTTCTAAGAGTTTTTTATAACGATAAAGGATCATGACGTAAAGTGAGCAATGATATTTATAATTTCTGAAGAAATTTTTGTTATTTTTAGGCAAAAGATAACTTCATAGTTTCGATAAAGTTTCTTGTAGATGTGCGCTTTTATTTTGCTGAAATAAAGCCTGACTGTATAAAATAATGTTTCTAATAATGTTAGATTTTAGTTCAAAATTATTGCTATACATGAAAATTTGCTCTGTTTAATTTTTTCAAAAAATTTTGCCTTGATTTTACTATGGAATTTTAATTCTGGGTATTTTAAATATTTTATTTACTTCTATTATATAATTGTAGATTTATTTTTCAAGATCCTAATTTTCCTTTTTTATGTTTTCAAGTTCAATCTGGAAACGATTGTTCTGGTTTTCATCTTAAAATGATGCTAGTATATATTATTTTATGATATATAATTTTAAATAATAGCTCTTAAAATCTTGTGTAAGACTAAAAAATCAATATCTAAAAAAACCAGAAATTCAGCTTAGTGTCTAGATTATTTATTTTTTATACTCTTCAAAACCTCTCCCAATCGGTTAAGAAATGAACAAGTGAAAAATATTGATTGTCCCTTACTTCATAGGTTGTAAAAGGATAAATAATGCCAGGAAAATTGTTTTTTGCTTCAAAATGATAGGCTATTTGCGCTTTATGTGCAAAGATCGAAAAGTTCTGATACAAGAGAAACCTTAAGTTATTAAAACTGCTCAATTGCAAAGCACTAAATTGAAAAAGAAGTATCTGATATCACAACCTTTATATTATTTTTGTTAGTAAAACATTACTTAGTATTCCAAGTATTATTTAACCTTGGGCATCATCTTGAATTGATATTTTGTAATGTTTGAAACAAAAAGATATAAATCTAACTCTTCTGCCAGTGACTCATTTTTGTGGCTTTAAACATCACACTATTGTTTCAATTTTGACTAATAACGCTGCCGTATGATTTTTTTATATCAACAGAGGTGTAACAAAATCAAGGGAAGAGTGATATTTAAGGTATTTATTTGGCCTTCCGGAAGTCAAGGTGATGAATTGATCACAATTTTTCTTATTCTGAATCTTTAATAAGATTGTACAATTTTAGAAGTGCTGTTCATTAAACGGAAAAAAAAAAAAATATGCAAGTGGACTGAAACTGAGAATATGATAACTTACTACATTTTCTGTTACTTCTGGCCCTGTAGCTTTATATTAAAATGATATTTTCTTTGAAATTTAAAACCTAGATAAATTTTTCTTCATTATATGCTTGAATAGTGTCTCCTTTATCTACATAAAAATCTTCAAGTTTCAGCAAAATAAGCTTTCAAATATTTCTCACTGCTTCTCTGCCCTTTTGGACAATTGTCATGGTAACAGGAATTCAGGTTTTATATTTTTTTATTTAAATCTATTAACTATCAGGAAATATAAACTAGTCTAGGGTAAATCTTTGGTCTAAGTCTCTAACTCAGACAAAAAGAGTTAAATAAATCAGCTCAACTACTGTTTAAAAAATTAAATCTAAGTTATCGTTAAAATAAAAATAGAACTAGAGTGAACACATATGATGTTACAAGTAATTCTTTTTATGCATGGCGCTTTGGAATATAAAACCGTCATGATACTGAATTAAAAGCTCTACATAATTTAAATCTAAAAAATCAAATTTTTTGAAATTTCTTATCATGCTTTAAAATAAAATCTTGTACTGCTACACAAGCTTTGAAAAATTTAGATTTAAATTTTTACTGAAGTATTTATTTTGGCAGTCATTAAAACACTTTATTTTGTATAATTTTAAAATATTCCTTTCATGGTTAAATAATCAAGTTTATGTATTGTATTTGAACAAATAAAATAAGTTTGAAGTAGTGATTACATAATAAAGTGATTATGTAATAAAGTGATTATTATGTGATTATGTAATAAAGTGACATAAAAGTGATTACATAATAAAGGGGTTACATAATAAGCGATAAGCTTTAAATAATCTTAATTAGATTTCTAAACATTATATCTATATTTCATCTTTGACTTTTATTGCAACTCTAAAATATGGGTTGGAAATCGATGTCAAAATATATGTTAGTATAAAATTAAATGCCAAAAGATATATTTTTCATTTATTGAAATGATAATAAATTCATCTGTTAAAATCTGTTGTTTCCTTATCCATAAGCTGGCTAAATGGGAGCCAAAAATATTTCAGTTTTCACTTAAACTGCTCGAGATTTAAATTTAATATAAAGCCATTGTTTACTTCTTTTAACCCATTTTATATAAAGTTATTTAACTCTTTTGAGACTGCCCTATGGAAAATCATCCCCACATGAATGGTGGGTTCCGAATCAGACTTTGGTGGAAAATCGGATTAATATTTAGCCTGTTCACTATAGAAGTGTTGCTTATAGATATACCAAGCTATTTCAGCCCTTGAAATTCATCTCGACAACCGGCAATTGCCGAGGTAATTATTAATAGCTTCAGCAAAAAAATTATCAAAGTTTTTTTTTTTTTTTTTGCCAATGTTTTGAAACTTGAAAAGCAGCCAAATCAAAATCTATGGAATTGCTTAACTTTTCTGAAAGAAAATTTTACTGAGAATTAAATAAAATTGCTCTCCAGTCCATTAAGTCGTTTACCGGTCGAAAATCACTTGGGACTGAAATTTTGTTTACATAAAAGATGAATGGACACAGTTTGTCCTTGCAAGATGCTCTTGATTATGTGCTAAATGAAGATGGAAGTGACATTGATTCTAGTCATGGAGGACTTTGATAGTGAGGATGAAGAAGAAATAAATGTAGAAATTAGTTTTTACATTCTTCTATGCCAAAGCCTCTATGTTGTAATTTTTAAAATATTTACCTGGAATATCTGTTGTTATTGTTTCAGATTTATGTTAACTTCAGAACAAAAAAATTAGGAGCTTTTGAAAACGAAATTATTTGAACTTTTCAAAAAATTCCTGCAGCTAAAGCGCCGTTATGGATTTTCTAGTGATTTTTTTTTTTGAAAATTTTAATTTCCAAGTCAATAATTAATAAGCTTTTCAGCTCGGTGTTTAAATGGTGAAAAACCAATATAAAAATATTGAGGTTTTTGTTAAAGGACCTATATTTTTTGTAAAAATCTTGTGTTCTCGAAAGAGTTGGAACATTTGAAATCTTAAAGTTTTTCTTCTTTTTTTACCTAGAAATCGTAATTTTTCTTCACTTTATTCTATCTTTGAATTCAAATAATTTTTCATTTTTTTTATAAAATAAAAATTGTAAATGTAAAAAAAGTTATTGATGAGATAATAAACAAATGGTAATTACTAACCTTGTTCAGAACTGCTTGTTCAGAACTGAAAGGATCTTTTTTTTATAAAATTTTTATATTAACCATACAAGGCTGGTGGAATAAGTATATCATGTCTAAGTGGTGATGGGATGATCATAGCATATGTATGTTTGTGGCAGCAAAAATTATTACTTATGATGTGCTTTATTACCTTTTATCAACGTCTTGAAGTATGGGCAGTGTTTCAGTTGAAAATTTCAAAAAAAACTTTCAAAAAGAAATATCTGTAATCTAATGATCTAATAAAATCAATGTAAGTTATGTCTCTACAATAGCTTGGTTTTGTGTGAAGGAAAAGTTTAAGGATGTACTTTAAAAGAATTCCCTGATAAATGTGCATGTATAGAGCCATAAAAACATTAACTTGTAAAAAAGTGGGTTTTTTTCAAGAAAACGACTTCGCAAGGCTAAAAGCTAAAACAAGAGACAAATTTAAACAAGGTCTTACACAAACAGAAATACATTGGTTAATATTAGACTTAAAGGATTGGAGATCATAATCCGAAGACAGAGAGTTCCATAAGCGAGCATTCCGTAGGATGAAACTTGATGAAAAAAAGTTTTTGTGAAATTTAGGGATCTGTACCGTTAAAATTTGCTTGATTCATTACATGTATTTTGATGACCGAGTAAAACATCAACGCAGTGAGATATTTACTCAACACAAAATGGCTGAAGGCAAGGATATAGTCAACGAGCTTTCAAGGTTAAACGTGGCATTAGTAATGAGAGCAAAGAGAGAAATGAAAAGGAATAAGTTTTGTAAAAAACTGACTGAATTGAATAGCAAAAAAACTGAGAAACAAAACAAGCAATTTCTTGTGATAAATACATGAATTCACTTCAAGTTTATTTTTTTCAAAATAAAAATAATATATTTGTATCTAAAACCAATAGGCTTAATATATGTAAATACACTCATAGAGAACATTTTATATAAAGTAACAGTTAATTTTAAACTTTATTCTTATCTTTTATATCATATCATATCTGTTACAAATTTTTCACGGTTGCATCAACTGTGGAGATCTGTGTTTAAAATAGACGCCTCTACTACGCTACTACTCTAAGAGACGTAAATGGTTATGCTCTAAGGAAAAAGCTCGTTCTATGAGTTACGCAAATGATTAGGTTATAACAAAGCGAGCAGTTCATTGATTTTTCACGGTTGAGTGCATTTAGAGGTCTTTTAACACCATTTGGCTCTTGTTTTACTTAAAAGATGAACAGGCACCTGAAAAAAAAACAAGTATTATTCATCTGTTAAAGAAAACAGATTTAATCTTTTGTAAATATAATTCTGGAAATTCAATGACATTATATTAAGCATTTATGAAATTAAATGACCACAAAGATTTTTTTATTTAATGTGGTTGTGCTATTGTGGTGGAATGTAGCTAGGTATTTTTTTAAATTAAAAAGAACATTATGAAGCCTGTGTCTCTCTTAGATATTCACTCTTTTTTTTTTTTTTTTTAGTTGCTGATCTGTGGCTTAGGAACTATTGATCTTGATGATTGGGAATCAAATACACGGCTGAAGAATTGTACCACAACACATCAAATTATTATTTGGTTCTGGGAGGTAAAATCTAAATTCTTGGAGCGATTTTTCCACACAATTATGCTTTAAACGTATTTTCACATAGCTGAGATTAGAATATTTTTATTTCTTATTATTATTTTTTTTTTTTTTTTGAAATAATTAAGAAAACAGTCATTTAATCTGAAAATTGTGCAGGATTTTTCATTATTATATTCAGTCAATTTCAGAGAACTGGTGAGAGAAGCTGATTTTGTAATTTTTGGTTTTTGAACCCTTGGAAAAAGTGTTAGAGTCCTACAAATTTAGATATTTCTTATGTGTGAAAATCTTCATTCTTATTTCTTGTTAACTTTATCAGTCCCAGAAATAAAATTTTTTTTCAAGAATACAAGTAAAAATTTTGTTTATATGGCGCTTGAACATGCTAATTCACATTATTTTGATTTTTTTGGCACTGAAACATGTTATTTCAGACTATTTTAGTTTGTATGGTGCTTGAACATGTTTCAAATTATTCCCTCATTGAATTATGAGTTTTAATGTTTTAATTCTACTGGAATTGCGTGTCATTATCGTTGTATTACGTTATGTTTTATGAAAATTTATTTTTGATGAGTTTGGCTTGTCATCATCGTTGTGTTATGCTCTATTATTTATTTTGATGTTCATCATTATTATATGTTGAAAATTTTATTTCTGATAAGTTTGGCATATTAGATACAGAACATTTGATTCTAAAGTTGTTTAATTTCTTGACAGAAAGCTATGTCTTGGTCATTGTATTTGATAACTTTTTACCTCTCTAGGAGCCATTATTCACTAGTATTATTGTTAAACTCTGATTCTTATCTTTATCACTCCCAATATAAATTTTTGCATGAATTTCGTGAGAATTATTTGCATGGTTTTAATTATAAAGCTCAAGCCACACAGAAACATAATTGTGCAACAGTTATGGATGGTTTTAAATAGTTTATACAACTCAAGCCACATAGAGACATAACTGCAGTTATCGATTCAAAACTGTAATTTCAAATTTTGCTTTTTCTACTTTTAAATGACACAAAATCAAGCTCATATTATCTTAAAGAATTTGAAAAAAGCGAGGAAAAAAGTTATTTAAAAAACAGAAATTAAAAGAATTTGTTATTTATTTTAAAAAAAAACTTACCTGCTCTCACAATATTCACATTTTTGTTGAAGAGTAAAAATAGTTTAATGGTAAAATAATAAATAATAAATAAATAAAGAATGCAAATAAAGTTACCAGCTAGTAAAATTATGAAACAAGTGATTTTTATTCTATTTTAAAGAACTTTATGAAATAATCCTCATTGGTTCATAGGAAATATTATTATATTGAGTTTCGTTCCACAAAAGTGGAATTTGAATATATTTTTATGACATAACACGACAGGCAAATTTTAAACAGTGATTAAACCAATATGGCTTTTATTACTTAAATGCTATCAAAATTTATTTTGGGGTACTAGTCATCAATTTAAGTGTTAGGTTATTTTTTTTTTCCCTGAAGCAGCTGTATTGGTACCACACTCACTATTGATATTTAAACAATTAAACAAAAAATCTGAAGTGTATCTGTGGTGCAATGGTTTAAGGAGCCGAACTACAGAGACCGTAGTGTAAAAGGTATGTGGTTCGAGCCCACTTGATGACTGCATTTACGGTGAAACCACCATCTAATTTTGGGCATAGTATAGCAGAATTTAGTTGGTGTATGTTTGTCCTCGTCTTGTGTGCCAAATTGGTAACGTATGTATATAAATAGAATAATAATAAATAATAAATTATAATCATAATAAATAGAAAAAAAGCTTATATGTTTTGCTTTAGATGAATTTTTTTATTTTCAAAAAAACTTTAAATTTCTTAAGAACAAAGTAAATTTTTGTTATATTTTTGTGGCAAAGGAAAATAATATCAGTTTTTAACTAAAGAGTAAAACGATGTCTAAAACATAAATTTTTTGGTGCTTTGTTCCTCATAAAGCATTCATTCTTTCTTTAATAGCAGTTTTTAACTAAAGAGTAAAACCATGACTAAACCAGAAATTTTTTGGTGCCTTGTTCCTCATAAAGCACTCATTCTTTCTTTAATAGCAGTTTTTAACTAAAGAGTAAAACCATGACTAAACCAGAAATTTTTTGGTGTTTTATTCCTCATAGTGAAATTAAGATATGCTGTATCTCAATTAGTTTCAAATAATGAAAAGTTCAAAAGGATGCTGTGGAAGTTGTTTAATTTTTTATTAAATATTGAATTAAAGACTGCAAAATTAAAATTAAAATAATGCGATATTTGGTTAAAGTAGCAATCTTTATTTAATTAATAAATTTTTCTTTCCATATTATATTCTTTTGCAGACTTTTCATCTATTAAGGTATTTATTAAATTTCATAAGCAGGTTGTTAGAAACAACCTCTGATTGGCTGTTTACTATGTCTCATTTGTATAAATTTTTTTAAAGCATATTAATATTTATTTTAATTATAATTATAATTTAAAACATCAATATTTATCTTATTATAATATTTGTATCTTGAACTATGCCTTGATTATGTGTAGGTAGTTCGTTCTTACGATGAAGAAAAACGAGCTCGTCTCTTACAGTTTGTGACTGGATCATCACGTGTCCCAGTGCAAGGGTTTAAAGCACTCCAAGGTAAAGCTGGCTCGTGTTTTTTACGCATATATGACTTTGATTATTAAAATATTGCAATGTTTTTTTACTCACTTATATTAAGAATTTAATTATATTTTATGCTATTAGTATTGGTTAAAATGAGCAAACTAGAAACTTTTTAATGGACTTTCTCTACATATTTTTTTTTTTCGGAATCTGCATCAACTACCCATAGCCACCCTATGTCTTCCACATTTTTATATCAAATATAAGTTGATTTTGGAGTTAAGGAGCTTGAACTTTGTTGAAGTAATTAGACTAATGTTTGTAATCAATGTGCTTTTTTTTTTAAAGAGGATAGTTAAATTTTCTAAACTTTTCTTTATCACAGATATAAAAGATTTTTGAAAAAAAAATTTTATAGCAGCAGTCAAATTTGCCCAAACATTGCTAATTGCCATTAAGGCAAAAACTGTATTAGAACTTCTGGGATTCATATTTTACAAGCATCCCCAAAAAAAATTTGTATCCGGGTCATGGTACTGAGCTTGACAAACTGATTCAACTGAGTCGTTTTTTTAATTTTCTACTTAAACTTTTTCTTACGATAGAAAATGATGTGTCGTTTTTTTTATCATTTCTATCAGGTCCGATAAATGTTTATCTTTGTTTCAAAAATTCTTTTTCTCAAAACATCAATTTAATTCTGTTTAATTTTTTATTTTAGAAATTTAATTCTAATAACTTTGTCAATTTGAAAAATATAATGCCAGTTATGACATTAGTTAGATCCTGCCCCAGGAAAAAAGTCAAATTTCGTTCAAAAATTGCAAATTTTACCAAACTGTTTTATTCTGCGAATTATTTTAGAGAATATTTGTGATAGTTTAAGCTAGTTGTCTATTTAAAAATTTAATTTGAATTAGTACTCAATTTGATATTACCTGATAGAAATTTTGATTCCACTGGCCCATTGACTCTTTACTTATTAATAAAGTATGTATTTATTGATAACTTACCAAAGCATAATTCAGACACATTTAGTTTATGTATGTAAAAAATGAAATAATAAATATAAAATCAAAAAAAAAATTCTCTAAAGCCGACTAACATTTTATTTATTTTTTTAGATTTAGGCAATTCAATCAATTAAGTATTTTTTGCCTTTTAGCCATATGCGAAAAGTTAATTGACCTTGAAAAAAATTACGGGCATATCCAAACTTGGTCAATCATCAATGTCTTTAGTTTTTATCAAAAATTGCTTATGCTGAAATTATTATTATTTTGTATTCCCAAAATCTGAAGAAAAAAAAGTAGATTTTAAATTTTTATCAAGTTAAAATTTTGTATGAAATTTCACTCATTCTACTTTCAAATAGGTAATAAAGTATTAGCTCTAGCGTGTGTTTATAAAGTTTGTTTTTGGTAATTTTTGAATGAGTGTTCACCAAGTTTTTTCTGGTTATTCTGGTTAATCGTTAATATTTGTTTTTCTTTCTTTGTGAAGGAATTCATTTCATTCATTTTTTTTCTTTATTTAGGATCTACAGGCTCAAGCGGTCCACGTTTGTTTACTATCAGTCTTATTGATGTAAAAACTGATTCTTTACCTAAGGCCCACACGTGGTAAGGGTATTTAATAACGTTGCCTGATTTGAACATTTTTATCTTAGTTTCACACATGGAAAAATTTCCAATATCATCTATACTCATCCTATACTTTTTACTGCCTATAAATGCAGGAGTTAAATTTTTAGATTGTAGTGACTTAAAACGCAAAAACCTTTTGTAATGTCAATTTCTATAAATCTTTTAAACCAAATCTATATATTGTTACTTCTAAAAAAAGGGGGTACAACATAAATTTTTATATATGCATCTGAATATCGTAGCGGGTTAGAGGATATCTACCAAATAAATGTTAGTTATTTGTTATTAAATAGCGTTATCAATAATTCACCATCAAATATCTATATCAGGTATTTAACATCGAATAGCCACATCAGTTATTTATCATTGAATAACCACATCAGTTATTTGCCATTGAATAACCACATTTAGTTGTTATTTACTACAGTATAATCCCATTAGTTGTTCACCATAAAATAGCAAATCATTTATTTGCTAGTGAATTAACACATGTTTTTTGCTTTCAATAACCATATCAGTTATTTACCATCAAATAACAAAATTAGTTATCTAAGCTGAATAACTACTCAGTCATTCGCTATCGAATAACAAAATCCGGTATTCACCATCTAATAACCACATCGGGTATTCCCCATCTAAAACCACATTGCGTATTCCCCATTTAATAACCACTTGAGTTATTATGGGTCTTGATTACATTTATTTCATTTTTGAATACCACTAACTTGATTATGAAAAATTAAAGAAGCTAGTAAAATGTGACTGTACCTCTAAAGTAAAAAACATATACCCAATGCATTAAAATCTGATATCAAATTTATTCACTCTTGTCATTTATGTTTTTCTCTTCATCAACCTCTGGAAAATATCCAATTGCTCGAATGAATGTGTGAATGAATAAATGTCGACATCTGAATTTAGCCTGTAAGATTTGTTTATTGTCATTATTGATACCATATACTATAAGTATAATCGTTGAACCCCGGAAGAGCCTGGTAGAGATACTGTACATTTACCCTTGGCATTCCATTGAATTACAACCGTAATAATATATCTCCGATTTCTTTAAATTCTTTATATTAGTTAAAGAGTATTTTGATACATGTGGGACGTTTTATCAGGTGATATTGCTTGGTCTAAAAATTCAAGTTAATTTTGATAGAAAATATTATTATATATTTGGCGATATTTGTCTATTTAAAAAAATTTTCTGGAGAAATATTTTACATGTATTTTCTGGTTTTTTAGAATTTTAACCTGTACTAAAAAAAAACTATGAAAAAAACTGAATGCTTTATATATATTCTAACTAATTTCTAAGAAATTATTAGATTTTAGGTGGAGTTTATAAAACCTAAATCTAATAGCAAACACTAACTCAAAAGGTCAATTTTCGTATGTAATTATACTAGATAAGTGTAATGGGATAATTCTTAGAAAAACAGACTTTTAGTATTTTATAACTTATTTTTAGCTTTAATCGACTGGATATACCGAATTATGAATCTAAAACTCTGCTTGATGAAAAATTGACTTGGGCAATCGAGGAGACATGTGGCTTTAATATTGAGTGAAATATCATGTGACATACCATAAGGAAGAGATTTTCGCGGAAGTATTTTTCAATGATTTTAATCAAACCGAAACGCTTTTTGTTTTCAAATGTTTTAGCAGGCATCAGCCTGGTATATTTGTATTTTTTTTTTCTTGTGTTGGATAATTACACCTGCTCTGATTTACAAAACAAAATATTCCGAACAAATTTAGACTAAATTTTCCTCAAGATTTTTATAATAAGCACAATTATTGAATATTATTCCGCGAGAATTCTACCATTGAGGTAATGTACTGTAATTTCGTCATATCTTTCTATAAAATACAAGCTTTGGTATACAAAAACAGATATCTACTGTCGTATCTGCCCTATCGATATCCACACTTTTTACGAGCCACGTTACGTGAAGACAAAAAATATTGCTTCTTTTGTGAAAGTGATCAAGTCCTTCATAAGAAACTACAGATATTTACACAAATTTAGTAGAACTAAAATATAAAAACCGCTTTAGTTTTTTAACCAAATGAAAAACATTCTACTTGGAGGAACTGGATTTAATTTTAACCAGAAAAGGCATTGTCGTTCTTATAAGAATGTTATTGAAATCTTTTTTTTTTTTTTTTTTTTTTTTTTTTATTAAATTTTGAAAATTATTTATTTAATACTTTTATTTTAAAGCTATTTTTTGCACATTTTTCGTGTCCATGTTATTTGGGAAAAGAGTCCTAAGTCATAAAAGAACAAATCGTGCTCTCGACCTGCTGCAAATGACTTACCTAATCAGAGAGATATTGGGTATTTTCGTTGTTGAAAATATCTAGAATTCTTTAGCTTGATACACACAGTTTTTATATTTTCTTACTATATTTTGAGATAAATCTTTATATGGAAAAATGTTCATTTAAAATAGTTCGGAGCTAAATGATACCATTTGATTTTGCCTACATTTTGTTTGCTGTATAAAATATTTTTCCTGACAATTTTAACATATCGACCATTTTGCAAATTCAATTTTGTCAAAAAATTACACTTTAAAAGTTTTGAAAAGTCCGCTATTTTCAGAAATACGTGAAAACCACTTAGTCTTTTTTTTTTTTTTTTTTTTTTTTTTTTTTTTTTTTTTTTGAGGTAAATGCAACATAAAACTAACGTAAATGCAAATTTTAAAAATGCTATGTAAGTTTAGAATTTTAGTATTTTGGATAATTGTTAGCGTTTCGCACTATAAAAAAGAAGATTGGTGGTTCGAATCTGCATGACGACCAGTTTTTCATGGTGCAGCCGCTATCTAATTTTTTTTTTGTCTATTTGACCGATCTAAATTACCTGTTTACCAATTGCCCTAAAAAATATATTTTTTCATCACTCAAACTAGCTACATGTTAATATCATCATTCTAGTGCACGTAAAGTCTTCACCTTAATATAAACCTTATATACCTGTTTGCTCTGCTAGATTTTATTGTGTCCACAGACTGTAAATGATTTGAATCTTTAAATCTTAAAAATTATACTATTTTATTTGACATAAAACACGTCCAGAAACTTTCTGAGCCGCATGTTGTTCTTGTATACACTTTAATACAAAAAGTTTTTTCCAGTTATTACTAGTTGTTTTGAAGTTTACGAATCTTACGCTAAGTTTTTTTTTTTTTTTTTTTTTACTAACATTGATTTAGTTTGTTGCTATGACTATGATCAACATTTTTTTTTTTTTTTTATTATTATTATTATACGCATATATTTTTAATGTAATTTTTATATAGCGTATTGTTCATGCAATGGGATATGAATAGTAGCGAGGACATACATTTTAAGGACAAAAGTAGTGTTTTACTTCTCTTATAATTTGCTTTTTAAATTTAAGATAATGAATACGAAACTTACAAATAAATATACAAATCAATTACCAGTTACATGTTTAACTCATGAAGCTACCGTATCCTTTATATGAAGACTATTACGGTTAAGGTGTTACAATAACAAACAAATACTTGGAAAATTTCACTAGATTGAATAAAATTACCTTCTATTCAGTTTTATTATGGAAAACTAGGTTATGCAAACGCGAAACTAAGCTTGTATAAATAAGTCAGTATATATATCTTTTTATGGTGGAATAAATCTAGCTTTGAAACTGATTAAATCTAACAAACTGTAAAGATATAAAAAATAGAATGATTAAGCAAAGTATTTCTAAAAGGAAGTTTGTGTAAAATTATATACCAATCTTACCTCTGCATTGCTAATTTGCTATGGGTGTGCCGAAAAGTTGTCAGAGATTGCGGCTCTTTTTTATTTAAGTGAAAGGTTATTCTACACCAAGATAGTTCAACAGAAGCAAGTCTAAATCCTTTTGTTAAAAGAACTATACAATTTGCTGTTACCTATGTTATATTTTAGACATAAACAAAAAAATTTGAGATAAAAAAAAAACGCTGTTATCCGTCTACATACAAATCAGCGAAAATAATTCTCATGAGGTTAGGCAGTATATTTAAGAAAGCAGAAACTTTGTATGCGACAAGAAAATGGTCCAACTTTTTATACTCATCGAAACAGTATGCATTAAAAATGAATAATCCAGTTAAACTAATGATTTTTAAGACGTCTGACTATTAGATCTCTATCCAGAATTTAGCCATTTATAATAGTGAGGTGTATAATAAAACAATTATTTACGTCAGCCTATTTGATTTTTTTTTTTGTTTACCATGTTGATACGGTAGTCCAACTTCTTGAAAAGCTAAAAATTGCCCAATTTCTAACTTACTATTTTATAATCATGTCCGCCTGAAATTTTGTGGTGTTGTCATCAACAAGTAAAAAAAAAAAAAAAAAAAAAAAAAATAGTGTATTTTGTGAAAATAAAAAATTTTTTTCGGT
>JAUZNK010013766.1:0-22784 GCA_035046665.1 Euphysa ruthae | reverse complement strand
CGTCACGTTGCGTCACGAAAAACGGGAAGAACCACCTACCCCCTAGCGTGACGTAATTATTGAACGGCCCCTATATAACATATCAGTATAAAACTCAGTAAAAGAAGACTGCTCTTTCAGCTCAAAATGAAAGTGACCCTCGTGAAATTTAAAATTTTGCAGGAAGTCATGACGAAAGTTTTTCCTCGACATCGACCAGTTCTTTAAAACTGAGTTCCTCAATTGTCTTGTTTGTCAAAATTGTGATCGGAAGTATAAGTTTTGTTCATCTCCTCACACCAAGAAAGGACAATTGAGGAAAAAAATCAGCTGAAATTAATGTAAGATCGGGTATCGCTTTTCGTGGTAAGGGACATGAAGTAATGGAAACATTTGCTACCGTTATGAATATGCCCGCTCCCATGGTTCATTCGGCATATGAATATTTAAATACATGTTTTCTTCCAGTATGTAATGAAAGTGCTGCCGCTAGAATGAGAAATGCCGAAAAAAGAGATACGCTATGAGTTAAAACCTGACAGCATTTAGACCGAAGTTTTTGATTGTCAATTTAATCTTGATAGCTCATGGAAAAAGCGTGGCTATTCGTCTTTGAATTGGGATTGTTAGTTGTTTCAGCAGTGAGAAAAGGGCTGTTAAATACAAAGTCTCCTCAAAATTCTCTAAAGGTTGCGTTAATTGGGAGAATCAAAGAGGGAAGCCTGCGTTCAATGATTGAACAGAGCAACATGAGTGCCAATCGAACCATATACAGAGTTCAGGCACTATTTTCGTCTTCTGTAGAAAAGTACAAAATACGCTACTATCATTACATTAGCGATAGTGACACAGTTTGTGCAGTCAAAACGTTATGGTGATGATTTAATACCAGTCAAATATGAATGCGTCGGCCATGTACAAAAGCGACTTGGTACACGATTGCGAAAGCTTCATTTAAATATGAACAACAAAAAATTATTTCATTACAAGGTAATTACGTGTAGGGAAAGATTAACTGACAGTGTTATAAACAAAATGCAAAACTTTTTTGGTATGTTAATTCACCAAAACACTGCTGTCGCATGGAATAATGATAGGGACACTGTCTCTTGTAAATGATGAATTAAGAGGTGCTCGCTGTGCTATTGCATTGTATAGATATCACGGATCCCGCCACAAATTTTGTTTCCGTACTGAGAACAGGTGTAAGTTATGGAAAAACATTGAGCAGCATAAATTGTCAGTAAATTTGCCAACTGTAATAACAGATTTAATATACCTTGTTTTCAAGGATTAACAGAATAATGATCTTTTGAGCCGTTGCTTAGACGGATTGACTCAAAACCCGAATGAAGCTGTCAACCAAATTGTGTGGAAAAAGTGTCCAAAAATAATATTTATTCCAAAAGTACGCTAGAGATAAGTGTTGCATCAGCTATTTTAAATTTTAAAGACAGAATATTTGGACTAGTGCGAATGTTTTACCAAATCAGTTTATTTTTTGATTGTAAAGCAATTTTTGGTTCCATTCAAAAGGATACCCACGGAATCAAAACATAAATAAAAATCAAGTGGTAGGATATAGGTAGAAGAAAATGAATTAAAGCTGTGAGAAAAGGTTGTATAGACAAAGAGATAGGACTGGAGTGTGATAAATCATATTAAGCAAGAAACTTTTCAAGCATTTTTATTAAAATGTGCATTTTCTTCATATAAGCCGAACGAAAACATTAATTTTTGAAAAATTGCTGGAAGTCATTTTATTAAAATTTTCAGCACTTGTACGTAACATATTCTAGTAGTGCCTAACGAAGGTTTGACGTCTGTATCAAAGAATTTTTTGAAATATAAGTATCTAGGTTCTAATATTTTTTACTAAAAATGTGAAAAAGGATCAGTGGCTATTTTGAAACAATTTATCAGATTTTGCTTTAGGCATTAGGTATGCATTTAAAGACTTTTTATATAAAATTTCAACTTCTTAAAGCTTCTACATCTTCCAGAAATACGTTTTGTTATTTGGACGATTTTTGCAGCTAATTAAATTTTTTTTTTCTTGGCACTTAATACATATACTCATTTAAAGGTGAAATATTAAGTACTTTAGATTATAGTTCTTTTACCAGCTAACCACCTTTAATTCCGGTACCGCTTGGAATTTGGGGAACTGCAATATTTTCATAAGATCCTACAGTGGAAAAAATCAAAAAATTCTGAGACTTTGGGTTGCGTTTTTCAAAAAAATTGGATGCTTTCACAGGGAATTATCTTGCTGTAAATCGATTTTTGTTTTATATCAGCATATTTTATCAAGTACAGGGGAAATTCTCTGCGGGAAATTTTCCTAGTACCAGGCAAGAAATCAGTTTAGAAAAAAAAATAATAACAGGAGAATCAAGACTAATTTTATGTGTCTTGACAAAAAAAAATCAGTTTCTGAAAACATAGTAATTTATAAACTTGTGATTAGATTTAATGATTGGTGCTAAAAAAAAAGTACTACATTCTATTGTGCTAATATTTTGTCAAGTTGCTTAATGTGTGAAATTTTCTTTCTCTTTATGGTCAA
Source organism: Euphysa ruthae (assembly GCA_035046665.1). Taxonomy (NCBI): domain Eukaryota; kingdom Metazoa; phylum Cnidaria; class Hydrozoa; order Anthoathecata; family Corymorphidae; genus Euphysa; species Euphysa ruthae. The sequence goes on along the minus strand of JAUZNK010013766.1, from coordinate 20,236 downwards.
AATCCCCATCCGAAGTACTAGATGTTAGGACGAAATCTCAGGTTTCCCGTCTTACTTGGCTTGATTGAAGTACTAAGAATATTTAAAATAATTAGGAGATACTTCCTGTTTAAAAATGTGTAGTTATAAAAAAGTATATAAAATCTCATTGGGTAGGTAATTCTATACTCAGTTTTAGTTCACAGTAAAGATTCTTCCAATTAATTGGGCCCTTTTTAATTTGGATTAAGAGCCGGGAGTGATCTAAATGAGATTCTCCAAGAGATTGGAATCTCCAATGAGATTCACCATTATAAAATTTTACATATCAATGAAATCAAAGAAATATTCAACTGTAATTTTTTTTTATTTAATTATTTATTGATTTTTATTTTATTGAAAAACATAAATTCTTCTTTCATATATTTATTTACAATATTTATTTACACCATGTTAATGTTTACAATATGTAAACAAATCGCTCTTCATAGTCCGCTATTTTATTACCTCGCGAAGATTAATTTTCGTGAGAATTTAATTTGGAGAAGGTTGAAAAGCATCCGAAAAAAAAAACTCGTGTTTTACACAAACAGTTTACTCGTTAAAATAATGTATCAATATAGGTAATCGGAAATTTTGGAGATGAATGTTGTCTTTTTTTTATTTCATCAATTCTAAAATATTTCATTTACGAAAAGGAAAGGTTGATGCTAATTTTGACTTCACCGAGATTATTTGCACGAAAACCAAACTTAAATTGAGGTATAATAACATAAAATTATCTGTCTTTTGGTCTATCCTTTCTGTAGCTATTGCCTACTCAGCCTCAGTATTTTAACTAAATAAATGTGTAAAAGTTTCAAAGTAAAGTAATCAACTGGGCAAAATAGATATTCTTTAAAATTTATTTCTGATTTATTTTTTTATAATCTTTGAATGTTCTTGTAAGATGCAAAGAAAAAATTCAGAAAATATATATCCTTTGATGATTTCGCAAAACAAACGAAAAACTTACCAAAGGAAATAAGGCAATAGAAAAATTAAAAAAAAAAAAAACAAGTTATAAAAAAAATAAAAGTTTTCACTTTTAAAAAATAATTTCTCCGATAAAATACGATTCTTAGAAATAAACAAAACATGCGTACCATACGATACAAACTTTCTTGTAAGTGCGGCTAAAATATATGAATGAGGGTATGTGAAACCAATCTCAAATGCTAGATTTAAAATTAGTAAAGAATGTTTTTCTTACATAAACACATTTAATCAAAGGTTACCGGAAATTTAATACTATAGTCTTATATATATCAATACTAATATCTATAGTCAATATTAAGTCTGTAAAGATCAATTTCACCAGCTGCTTTTTTTTATTGATCACCAGTCAAAACTAGCAAGGCTCATCCATATACTTTTTTTCCTTACAATGAAAACATTTTTTTTGTAAATTGGTGACTTGACAGTTGAAAGGTCTCGAATAAAATTGTGTTAAACTTGGATGAAATAAAGAATTTTTCTTTGTTGTCATAATGGTTTTTCTTAGAAATAAAAAGTAAAACAGTAAGTACTAAAAGTGTTAACCTACGATTAAACGCCAATCTGGAATTCTATCACGCCCTGGGCGGTTTATAAGATGACGAAAAAAAAAATTGTTGAAAGGGATTAGCCCTTGGAATGAAATGCTTCATTTCAAGATAAAGTTTTCTAGGCGTTATCATCAAAAACATTATTAAACTCCTAAAAATGTCAAATCTGAGCGCCAATAGCAACGGTGAAATATCTTATTATTCGCTTGCTTAGTCATTAATATAAATAGATAAACAAATTATTGGCTCGGCTTTATAATGTACTCATTGTTTTTTTGTTTTGCAATACTGGACTAAATATTAACCTCTGTTTTCCATCTTTCAGATGGTAGCCAATCAATATATAAACACTTCGGTTACACAAACAAACAATATCTTTTTGTTTGATATATCGACTTAAAAAATAAATTTGAAGAGTATTAGAGATTAACAAACTAATAATCCAAGAGCAAATAAAGCAGTGTAACAGTAATCAAAATGTTAGCCGACCAGATCAACTCATTCGCATGCGGCTAGCTAATGAGATTAAAGGTGATTTGCACAAGGCATGCCAGTTTGCGTGTGTATCATATAACTTTTTTTTATAATTAATTGATGACGTCAGAAGATGCACACAACTGATTATAAACACATATACAAGATCGTAAAAAGATTAGAAATATGATAGTATATATCCATTTGGTAATCTTTACTCGTCAACATTGTAAATAGATGGTATTTCCTAAAATTTTTCATCGATGTATATTTGATAAAGTTTTTGACATGTTTATATAACTTTTTCTGTTTTTTTTTTAAAGAAAAAATTTGCTTTCAGAATATATGCAAATAAATGGGCACGAGAAAATTAGGTTTCGGTTTTAGTTTTGTGGCACCATCTGGATATTTAGCGGTTTTTATTGATACATGTATATTTCCACTGAGTAAATATTTTTATACAAAAATGACAACACGGTACAAAATAGTATAATGTCACAAAAAATCTGTTTACTTATTTATTTTTTGAAATAGGAGACCTGTCAAATGTCAATCAAACAACCGATAGCTGACGTCATCAAAAAATCATAATTTTTTTAGACATCTTTTTTTATAAGGAACTAGATTATAATGAGTTTATCAGAAAATTCATAGCTATAAGATTATAACTATTAAAAAAATTATAACTATAAGAGGCACGAAAATTTAAACCAACATTAGCATAATACAAATTTGTACTTTTTTAGATGTTACATAACTATAAAAGTTGAAAAAATTGCGAAATGACTTGTTTGTTATTAAACTTTTCCCACGCACGTTTGCCAGCTATTTTTAGCTCATGTTTATAGCTCCTTGTAAAAAAACATGTTTTTTTTAAGAATCACAATTCCAATAATTTTTTTCATTTAAATAAGAACACTAAACTTATAAATAACTCCTTTTAAAATAAATCAAATTTAACGCAAGATTTTAAAAATATTCTAGAAAAATAAAAACTAAACATAAATAGCCGATGTCAGCATAAAAAGTCATCTAAATTCTAACAATAAAAATTATCAGCACAAAACGTCTATTTTAAACTTAACACCATCCATATACATATCCAGTGAGGTGCTAAACGACAACCTTCAAAAAGCAACGCAATCTTTTTAAAAAATACGCTCCGTTAAAGATCAAGACTAAAGAAATTATTTTAAATTTTTCGTTAAAACTTAGCTCAAACTACTTTGATGTACTTGCATATATACTTTCATAAGTTCGTTAAATAGTTGATAAAAATAAAATATTCATTTACTTACCTCGACCCTGTGTACAGAAAAAATTTCGGTTAAAAAAAGATGCGTTTTTAGGTCGAGATATCATATGGAATTCTAGTGTTTCAAATCCATATAAAACGAAAAAAATTTACAAATTTACAAATTTTTGAGTTAAAATATATACAAAAGATCATAGAACGATCCTGATTTGATCTTAAAACGACCATAATAAATATCACAACTTCAGAAATATCATCATCATGTGAAACCATGACAATACTATGGATGGAAAAACATCAGCAATGAATATTACCGCCATATTCATCCCGTGACTTCATTTCTTTGACTAACGAATTCGAAAAGAAATCATGTTTAACCCAACCATCAGCAAATGGATGCACTTCCATTAACCTTTAATAAGCCTCCACAACAAAAACGTGCCTATTCCAATAATAATAGCTGTTTTGGTACCGTTGATGCGAGGTGTGTATGAAGCTCTGTAATTCACACCGCGTGCATTGAGTTCATCGCCCATTTCGATGATCGTATTCACAATTGTCTGATAAACAACCTCCTCCGACATTTCAGTTGTTGAAACACCATCATCATCAATGACACGTGGTTCGTGGTTGTTACCATCTAGTATTATAAGTTCCTGGTTTGAAGATTTTATCATAAACTCGTGTGGCATCATACAGTTATAGGCTGTCTGATTTAAAGTTAGGAACATATTCTATACAATAGTATCATTTAGAACAAAAATTTTTTCACTTGTTATCTAGAATGAAAAGATAAAGATTTTTTATATATAAGTAATATAAACACTGTATGAAAAACACCGAAATATAGCTAACGGTGTTTTGAATGATGAACCGCATAGTTAAAAATTTACTCCACTCTCTAGTCTGGCTTCAGTAAGTTCACGCCTGGAAATATTTCTTTCGGTAACAACAATAAAATAAAGAAAGAAAATGACTTGCCAATAAAAACTGATCAGAAATGAACGGATCATAAAATATTTTATAGGGTTCAGTGAAAATTCCTGCCTGGAAAATTACCCCCAGAAAATTCCTCCCTATATAATTCCCACCTAGAAAATTGCCTCTCATTGTAGACATCTAATTGATGTCTACAAGCTCTTTCCCGAAAATTGACCTTCTTCCATACATGGTCTGCTCCCTCCCCTTTTTCTTTGAACGCCCTTAAAATTAATTCTGAATTGCAAATCTGCAAGTTACCTAAAATTGTTGAAGTAACCAACCATACATAAAAAAATTGATGTTCTGTTTTCAGCGCTAAATACTGTATGCTCGTGGAAAAATCAGCTGTTTTAAGTGTCAAACAAATTTGATAAATATTAAAACTTTCTGGCAAGCTGCATGGGCAACAGAGACGGCAGACTCGCCCCTTTTTTGCAATTTCCGCCTTTTTATTTCGATTTTATGACAAAAAAAGTTTATGTCCAACCCATATAAATTTTATAAATATAGATATAAATAAATAAATAAATCTTCAGGAAATTACTGGATTTATAAAAACTTTTAGTAAATGATTTTGAAAGTGATTCCTTCCAAAATTTTGCTACGTCGAAATTTTTTGTGGTTAATGTAATAAGCAACTTGATTTAAAAACAACATTTCATCATTCCGTGCAACAGCTGCTTATAGCTATGCCACCACACACTATTTGTCTCATGAGATTTTTTCAAATAGACAACGGTCTGTTTTTAAAAATAACCTGGGAACGTCTCATGTCTTAAATGACTAGCTGAGGCTCCATAATTTAGCTAAAAATAACCCAGAGATGTCTCATGACTTGGCACCAGCTCCAAAATTTGGAATTGCTTAAACGAAATTTACCATTAGCTTTAGAGAAACAAGTGACTGTAGAAGAACTACCAGCAGTAAATCTAGCTCAATTAAACGAAACAATGAGGTCGCAGAGGCAAAATAGGGACATACCACAAAATCCGCGACGAAGAGAGGATATTCTAATGTTGCCTCAACGCTATAAACTCACAAACGCAGGGGACCACTTTCTACTATATGATGGTGTTGTTGACATCTTTATTTTCTGTACCCAACAATGCATCCAGGTTCTGGTCACGAACAACCACTGGTTTATGGCGTGACATTCAAACTGTATCCAGAGATCTTTTCCCAAATTTTTACTATCCATTGTTTGGCAAACAACCAAAACATGCCATGTGCGTTTGCCCTTCTACCAAACAAGAAAGAAAATACATACAACATAAGTCAAATCTGCTACAATGTTCAAATGCATGGTATTGATCCTGCATAAATTTTAGAGGATTTTGAAAACGTGCTATTAATACTACAAGAACCAGATGACAATCGTACAGGTGATCATACTGTTATCACAGTGAAAAGGTACTACAGAATGAATGCAAATGAAATTCCCCAATTTTTAGGCATTGCACAGGTTTATAGAAATTTCAATATTTTAGAATCGTGTAGATTTTTTAGCGAACCTTGTAAAAATAATTCAACTACTTTATATATAAACTTTCGAATTTGAAAAAAAAGTCTAATTTTTCAAACACACTTTAAAAAAAAAAGTTTTGTCAAATAATCTGAATCCATCCCTGTTATTTAATATTTTTACCAATGTTTGTTTCCTCCATCAAGTGTATTTAAACATTGGATAAAAGATATCGAAACATCGGTCTGGATGTTTTTAACGTTTGTTAACAGCTAGTTAATTAATTGCACTACGATCTTTAGAAAACTCCTATCAGCTGCAGGTTGTTTTATATATTGTACACGTGGATAGACAATATTTATGTATATAAACATAAATGTACATATATAACATGCAAACGAACAAAGAATTCTAATTAAAAACACTGCTTAACTTTGACAAACATACAAACTTATGCAAATTTTCTCATGGAATGGATAGATTTATATCAAAAGTAGCGATAAGCACTATCATACTAATGCGCCATTGATAAACAAGTAAGAAGTTGTCGTAATTAAAATTTCTAAATTTATCTTTAGTGAAATAAGAATTCAAAAATAACTACCTATTCTATGATGCTTTTGGTATTCGTATTAGACTGAGCCGCAGAAAATAACACGAACTCGCATGAAGTGTATATAAACATTGGATAAAAGATAACAGAAATAAAAGAAATAAGTGTAACATTTGTTAGCAGCTACTAAAAAAATGACTTATGTAAATGCATACATAATTACACTGTATTAATTGGACAATATTAATAAAAATATATTTGCAGTCAATGCATATTTATGATAAATATGGATTGACTGTTATTACCATTGCGTGCAGGTATAAGACTTACCGCTTGATCCAACCACGAAAGTAATTATTTTTTTCCGTTAAATTAAAAAACCTAATTCTTGAATTTTAACCAAAATAAATCTATTTTTTCTCTAAATTTTATTTACGATATATGCGAAAGATTAATAATGCATGATAAAATTGAAATCATTAATTTCATTTCTTCTCAAAGGATGTCTTTCCTTCCAATTTTTTTTCTCAAAAATAGTCAGTAGAAAAATCACGAGAACATATCTCAGAATATTTTATCAGGAATGTGGCGCGAACAACGAAAAAATTCTGATTGGCTACAATCTAATCCAATGAAATTTTACGACATTTTCATTGGATCATAGCGATACAAACAAATAATACAGGGGAATCCCCAGTTTCACAGATAACAATTTTTTTTATCAATATACAAATGATAATGGTGATATTTAATTAATAAATATAAACTTTTCTTTTAATAAATATTAAACAGTTTATAGTTTTAATAATAACCAAAAATCTTGTTAAAACAGATCTTTCATTGTACTCGAGCCATAATAACAGACCTATAATCTAAAAAATCACATTTATTGAGCAATATTGCGCATGCTCTTCTGAATTTAATTAAAAACGGACTTTTATTGTTTTATTTTCAAGTCAAAAAATTTCAAGCCCGAAAAGTTTTTATGTTTTCAATATATATATTCAATATATATATGTTTCAATCTTGGCGCACTTTTTTATAAGTTTTATAATATCTAAAAAAACTTTTTAAATGCTAGGATCTTGCTGATTGTTTTTCAAATTAGATTTGTTTTTGCCAACTTTGTTGTTCGGCTTTCTTTATTAAAAAACGTGCAAGAAAGTATACAGATCTTCTACAATTCAATAGTACAGTTGAACTAATTTTCTTACCTACGGTGATTCTAATCTTTTTAAAATTACAACGCAATCCCACTTCTATCCACGGCGATTTCAACTGATGTCTTAACTATTGCAATTTGCAATAGTTACTCAAAACTGTGTTATTAATGCGTTTTGATATTCAGGTATTATTGCTCTTTTGTGAAAACCTATAGTTTATGTGAATGTTCAGGTTCAGAAAAAAAAAAAAAAAAAAGCTTAAGAACATGCCGATTCTGGATTGTTTTTTTAATTGCTTACAATGGGATATTTTGGAAAATGTGTTATAATGCTATTTCCACAAGTTATTTCTGCAACAAATCGGATTTTCAAACCAACGTTAGAATTCCCGCTCCTATTACCTTTTTCAGTGAATAGGTAGCTACTAGAAAGATCGAATAATTTGGTGCAGCTTGATACTCGAAACATAGTTTTAATGTGTTGATTTGAGGGGATGGGAATAAAATATAATTAAGACCTACTATTTCTCGTCGCTTGAATTTTATTAACCACAATATTAATTTGTCATAATCATTACAGGCATTAGGAGGCCAAAAACAAGTCATTAAGATCATAGCTGATAATTAAGAAGTGGTTTCTTAAAACTCTCCTTGATTATATATTTTAGGTTAAAATTTTTCGTGAAAGTTTATTATTGGAATATATAACTATTAAAGTTTCTAAAAATCATTTTTATGGATTGATTATACTTGATTTCCTATAGGAGTTTTTATAAGAAAAAACAAACAGACACATGAAGATGAGAAAAAACAATTCAAAGCATAATAAAACCTTTAGGAATTAATTTTTTTCATAATATACCTTCAATATCGACCACATCAAAATTTATCAAATACGTATAAAATAAAATTAACTGAAGTTTAAAGGCGTTTTATTTTTATTTATATTTAGCCTTTCTTTAAAACATCTGCATATTTCAGTCTACTATAATCTCAAAATATAAATACCATTACTGTATTTGGGAAAAGAATTATTATATCCCATTGTGATTTTTGAATCAATGTAAACCGCGTGTGCAAATTAGAGTATTTAAACTAGCTTGTCTAAGCACTTTTTTTCTGAAATTATATTCAAACAGAAATGGTAAAAAAAGAAAATAATAAAAAAGATGTTTCCGGATTACGTTATATCCTTGTATAATATTGTAAATCAATTGGTTATCTCTCTTTTTTTTGTGTGCCTTAGATCCCTCGGATATACCTCACGCGTGCTTGCCACAATTGATATTACTGATCTGATTGTCTGACGCTTTATCAAAATCAAGGATGGATATTGTTTTTGAATATATTATGTTTATTGCATTTTCTAGTTTTAAGGGGTGTTTGTAATCAGCTGAATGGAGTGAGATTTTGCATGGCGGACCAAAATAAAAACGGGACACTGAATGCTTTTACTTAATGACGAATAATAAACTTTACGTCTTATATTTCGCCAGGATTTCCTTGGCATTAACTGGGCTTCCTTCTTCTCATATTTTACTAATATGAGGTCATGGCAATATAAATTTCAAATTAAATTAAAAAAGATACGAACAGTTTTTATAAATGAACAAAACATGTACTTATCCTGAACAATAACAACAACAAAAATGGAACATACTCTATTAAGTGCTTGGCGTGTTACAAAGGAAACACTCCCTGCAGTTTACTGAACATCGTAAAACCAACATCGTACAGAGGTATTATGACTCGTTTATTATTATTGTTAATTCATACATAAGCTTCTATACTTCAGATCATCAAAATAAAGGATTATGACTAATGTTTTTGCAGTTCTATGCAAATTTAACATCAGTAAACATACAGCGATTTTTATACCTGGTTGCTAAATTGTTAAGATTCGGGCCTCATGGATTTTGGTTTGAGGCACGTGGTTTCATATTTCACCAGAGATATAATTTGAGATAACAATCTAGTCTGGCGTCTTTTTAGGATATTCCCACTTCATTAGGTCTATATTGACTCAATTAAAGTGATTACAGTAAATATGGGTGATTATATTCAGTGATTAACAAGTACACGTGTGCTTAATTAAAATACAGGATAAGATGACGTTAATGATTTTAATTTATATTTTGCCAAATATGTGGGAAGATCAATTGATATATTCGGGATAATCTACCAATATAACAAATAATCTTAGATGTTTAATAATCAAATTAATTTTAATCTATCATTTTTATTTATTTATTTTTTTTTTTTTTAATGGCGGGTATTTTACAAAAAGTTTAAATAATTTCTATTAAATCACGAATAACCTCGAATAGAGGAAAACGCTTGGTCTTTATAACAGCCAAATATCTCTTAAAGACAAATGAAGCAGACTTCTTGTGCAATGTCAGTTTTGCTGTTTTTTTTTTTTTTTTTTTTTATTAACATTAGTTTAAAAAAATCATGAAAATACCAAATACATCTCTCTTACCTCCCTACCCAAGAAAATAAATATCTACCAGGAAGAAAATGCAAGCAGAAAAAATTGAATGAAAAGTTTTAGAATTAAACAAACATGATTAAGTACAAGAAACTAAGTAATTGTAGGGTCATGAGTGCTGCTTTATAATGGGTGGTTTTATAATAGGCATATATCAAATCTCTCTAATAATAAATTTGAAGTTTTACTTTGCCACTAGGAAATACAAAAAAAAATTTTTAAAACAATATAAAATAAGTTATTATTTTTCTAAACAGTCATTAATCTATTGCAGGGATAGCACAGAAAAAGTGTAAGTCTTTTTAAAATTGATGATTTAAGATAAAATTAAGCAGAATAAGTTTCAAGATTTTATTTATATGTGAGCCTCTTAACTATATAAAGGTTTGATTACACTATCATCACAAATGTTTGGTATCAGTACTATTATTTCAACCATATCGTAAAAAAAAAAGACATACAAATGTTGGTGAAAAATAAACAATGTAAAAGGTAGTAAGGTGTTGATACAATTATAATAGCAAAGTGTTCTTGCTGTGTCAAGTTGCGATTTAATTGATGATTTTTGAAATGAATCAAGCTCAACGAGGCAAATTATTTAAACCTGATGAGTCATGGATATCTAAAAATAGGTCGAGGGATTAGACAGCAAGTTTTAAAAATAAAACTAGAAGATTAAAAAATAAACGCCGAATCGTAGCATATCAGGGCCTATTCGTTTCAAGCTATTCTTTGATAATTGGAATTTCTTTAAGGTTAAAAAAATGAATTAATATGAAACTCCTTCTTTGATGACTAATAATTATAGTCTCAGTTCTTGACAAAATTAAACGCAAGGTTTCTCTTTAAATTCTGCGTTAGGTAATGCGGCAATCAAGAGATTGATAATAATTAAAAACCCACGTGACTTTCGAATTTGTATCCGGAAAAGAAAAAATTAATTATAATAGTTTTAAGATCGCTGTTGAAAATTTAGCAAAATCTCCGAGTGTCATGAGGCAGAGTATAGTCCACACATGAAATAAATACTGTATGAGCAGCTGTTTATACGGTCTAGGAATAATTCATGAAAGGAGATCTTTCTGGGTCTCCACAGCATTAACATTTAACCATTATCCAGATAACTGACGATTAAAGAGAACTCTCTGTTTGCAATTTAACAGCTAATTTTCCTGAAAATTTTTTCTAGTTTAATTAATTCTTGGCATAGAATATTTATAAATTTTTTCTGCCCTGATAGAGTCAAGTTTTTTCTCTTCAAACCACAATTTTAACATGTACAATGCTTTTTTTTACAAAAGAAGTCGTGTTGCCGTTAGAGTATATAAAGATTTATATTTCGAATGTACATTCGAATTCTTTTTATTTATGGAGACAATTAATAAAAAACTCAAGTTGAATAAAATATCCATCAAAAATAAGTTCAACGCATTGAAGGAAGTAGAAGAAGGTAAGACGAAATCACAAAAAATACTTTATCTACCTGGCTAAAAAACAAAGATAAAATTTTCGAAGCGGTGAAAAATGGAAACAACTCACAATGTCGGCGATTAAGACAGGGATGTTATGCAAACTTTTTAAATGGCTTTCCATTGTTTGAGGTAGAGACATAGCTGTTTTTGCTGTAATTGTTAAAGCCAAAGTCATCGAGTTTTCTGGGAAAAGGAACAGATCGCTGGAAGAAATGAAATAACGTGTCATTTAAAACTGTCTTCGGTGAAGGCAATGCATATAATGAAAAAATGGTTGCATTTTGGGAACAAAACACACTACCAACTATTTTGTCTAAATAGAGCTCAGCCAAATCTGTAACGCCGACGAATTTGGCTTGTTTTATTTGCCTTAAACCAAAAAATTCCCTAAATCTGAAGAATGAAAAATGTGTTGGAAGTAAACTTAGCAAGCTTCGCCTGATAGGAATGACAGCACTGAATGCAACTGGGGAAAAATTACCTATGTTTGTAACTGGTAAGTCGAAAAAAACCCGAGGTTTCAAACATGTAAAGCACTTGTCGTGTCGGTATCGTAATCAGAAGAAAAGTTTGATGGACAACATACTATTCGATTTTACCAAAGAAGAAAAAAAAAATGTTCTACCAGTTGATAACTATCCAGCTCAGCCATTCATTGGTAACCACGTATCTATTAAACAGATATTTCTACCTTCCAACACAACCTCGAAGGTTTAGCCCATGGATCAAGGTGTAATTCGATCCCTGAAAGCCCACTATAAGACGTTATCTTTTAAAGAAAACCGATTAATCACAAAGAGAAAAAAAACAGCACTTACGGAATTCTCTATTCTAGACGCTATGTAAATGCTTGACATTGCTTGGAGAAAAGTTACAGTTGAAGCTGTTGTTAACTGTTTTGCAAAGCTGGGATTTTAAAAGAAAAGTTATCTGAAGCCTTGTTAATTCCTGATGACCCTTTAAAGATCTCCAAGTTCATTTGGATAAGCTTGCAGTCCATGTGCACAAGTTCTTTCCAGAAGGAACCAACGCTAATGATAATTAATGATATATTTAACGATAGTTTCTGCGGATTATTCTGCTATCAATACTGAGCCAGTAATGACTGATGACGACATTTTGTTTGACATCTTAGAGGACAAAGATCTTGATCTGGAAGAAGACACACAAGTTGATGTTTCAAACGAACCACTTTGTCCTAAATCTGGTGATGTCCGCCAAGTCTTGGATGTACTACGTGATTACATGTTGTCTAGTGACAAAGGAGAATATCTCTATACATAATAACATAAACGAAATAAGTACAGTCGTTGATAAATAACTTTTATTACGACTTAGCCAAACTGATATCAGAAAACTCTTTCAGTGAAAATTGTAAAAAAATTTATCTGAAAAAAAAAAAAAAACGAAGAAAAATCACTTTGACCCGAACTTTTTTTAAATTTATGTTCAACATCGACTCAACAAGAGCTTCGCTTTAACTCGGAAATTCGTTAAGTCGAACTAATTTCCTTAGTCACTTGCAGGGTCGAGTAATCGGGAGCTAACTGTATTTTTATTTCATACCTTGATAATATAATTCATCATACATATGAAAAAATATTTTTAAAAACTCAATGATTTCCATACGTTAAGTTGATAACAATAGAGAGAGTGGTCACGTGATCATTTACAAGCGCATATTGATAACGGAAAAATGTTTAGTGGAGATGCTATGATTAAAAAGGTTTCCTGTTTTGTTTGTGTTTGAATAAAAGACTTATTGAAATTGAATAATGGTGGATAAATAATATAACAATTGAAAAAATGAAAAATGCCAGATCAAAAGCTTTATTCGATGACAGTAAGAGGCTTTTGATTGAAGGGTTGTTTGTTAAGTCTTTTGAACTGTGAATCATTTTTACGCTTCAAAATTAATTGAAATAACTAATATAAAGTCTATAATCTTTTATTACTAACTTTCTTTTTCAATTAATCTTTTCTTATCCCATATTAATAACATAATATTGTAGTTTGTTTTTTATATGTAATCTTGTGATTACTTATTTTTATATTTTAAAAGTAATTGTCGTTTCTAATAAAGTTTAAAATCTATTATTGTCGACTTCAGAATTTTCATAACTTACAATTCTCTCTTACTTGATATTTTCAAATAAAAGTTTGAAAATTCTATATGATAAACATTTGCACAATAGACTGTTGGTGTGTTTGAATTGTTTGAATTGAGGTGTGTTAAATATTATTATTAGATATCATGATCAATGAATTGATTGTATCAGTGCTTCATTTTTCTTCCTCCGTTAAAAAATACCGGGTAGCCTAAGTTTTACCATTATATAAGCAGATGCCAGATTTTTATCAAACTAATAATTTAAAGGAAATTTGCTCGTTAAATCATTGCCTTTACAAATAAGATTTGTATACAAAGGCTATGTTTAAATGGAGATATTTTCAACTAGTGCTTTGATAAGCTTTTTCCAACCAAACTTGGTGATTGGTGAAAATCTCAAAAATCACACGTTTTCGAGTTATAGCAAAAAAATTGAAAAGTACTTGTCAAGCTTTAAAACTAACCACAAAAGTCAAACCACGTTTTATTTAAATCAAAAATAACATTCTCCCACCGTAAATCTATATTTAAAGTTAACATATCTTACGGCTTACCAGTCTTAATGAAACCAATTGTGCAAAGCTTTTGTTGATTCGTCACACAAACAATATAAAACCGTTATATTCCGTTATATTGATCTAAACTAAGTAAATTTATACTGGATTGTGATTATGAGTATTACTTGAGAATACCAAGTCAAACAGAAATAAAATAAAGGCGAGGTCTGACGCTTTTTATTATTTACACACGGCCATGTTCAGTAGAGGTAATGGACATTTAAATATGTTAATGTTAAACGAAAGTCTAGTGTACATTAAATTTAAAATGAGTATCACAATGTAAAAGAATTTTTTAGTTTCAAGAAATTATAAGAAAGGTTTTAAAAATCAAATATAAGTTATAAAATCATTTAATGTAGGTGATATCTTTTAGAGACTTTGATACAAAAAAAAAAAAAAAAAAAACTTTAGCCCGCGAATTTGCATAGTTCACGAAATTTATTAAACGTAAAGTTATTAATTTTTTAGGATTTAAGTAAATCCGTAAATTTAATACAGGTAATAATAATATTAACATGATATTTGATGCAAGATACAAGTTATGCACCAAACACAGTTCCTGCATTTTCATGTCATTAAATTTCACAAATCAAAGGACTTTGTAATTAATAAGTTTAAAACGTCGCATTATTTTAAATTAAAATATATTTTTAATTAAAAATAATATTTTTTATTCCACTTTATTGTACATTAATCAATGACAGCGATAGAAATTTTGTTGTTTTTTGAATTCTATTGCAGTTTTCTTGTATCTGAAAATTCCTTATACAATTTTTAACTTTGGCTTGCCAACAAACCTACCATGCTTTCGCAAACCTTTATATTTTGATTAACACGTATGCCATACGAAAAGCATTATTTCTTGTGTTTGGGTCAATATATAATGATCTATCTTACGATGCAATTTTTTGCATTTAAGAGCAAATAAATAAAAAAAATAAGCAAACAGAGTATTACTAATGTTTTATAATGGATTTTTCTAAACATTTAAAAATTCGATCGATGAGTCATCTACTAGATTATACAGTATTAAAAAAAAAAAAAAAAAAAAAAAAAAAAATTGCCGTTGAGCATACGAGTCTTGGTAGAATCCAAATCACGAATCTCTCATTTCATAACCTTTTTATTTTATAAAATTCAAATTCACTCTACTTACCCTAATTCATCACTTTGTTTCTAAAAGTAAAAGATAAAGATAAAAAAAAAAAAAAAAATCTAGATCATTCTACTGTAAAGTCTAATCTTGACACATTTTGGCTATTCCTTGCCAAAGTTCACTCATTACTTTTCTCTCTACTCAATTTAAAAACGTCTTTTTGATAAACGCAACCTGAGGAATTTCTAGACCTGTGATTTTTAAGCTTCAAATAAAATGGGAAAAACCCGCTGGAAGTAAACTAGAGCGTGTTTCCCAACATAGAAGTAATTTTTATTAGAAATCTATTACCTTTATTTATTTATTGTCGCAAAAGATATAAATAATAAACTGAAGAAATGGGTTGTTATTGTTTTTTAAATTATAATTTTTTTGTTTGGCAGTAAAGCCAATTTTTCGTGTTCTGACACATCAAGCATAATATTTCATGATTAGTCATCGCTTTTGTATATCGTGGTGCAATATCTCAACATTTACTATGCACTTGTGTCAAAGAGAAGTTATTTGACGTTTGAGTCATCGAGTAAATATAAACACAATGAGATTTTCTTTATGAAACGGGAAAGTGAAAGAGAATGTGGAAACGAATTGTGGAAATTTATTTGTCAGCTATAACTCCTTCAAATTTTTTCTAGCAAAATTTAAAAAAAGTTTAGATTCGAAAGATCCTTTCGATGAGAGAGAGAAAGGTTAATTTACATAATTTGTTATTTCGATTAAAAAGTTTTAAGGAGTAATTAATTTGCTACCATTGTTTACTCATCGCTATCAGAACATGGATGCATAAATACGCTAACTTAAATCTTTCACAGTAGAATTGATTTCATTTTAAGTAAACCAGAAGTAACTGATAACTTTAATCGGGTTACTACGGCAACTTTGGAAAGTTTATCTAAAATTTTTTAGAAAAATTTCTCGCTAAAGAAATTTTAAAATGTCGAGGAAATTACTCTCCTTGTGCGAAACAAACAGTTTTTACGTGATTATTCATCACAGATAGCAATTTGACATCACCTTTTATAATCCTCAGATGAACATTTTGACATCATCATCATCATCATTCATCTACAAATTTTCTAAACTTCGTTGCAATGTTTGACAAATGATAAATCATCATCAGGATATACTCCACTAATCAATTTTTTCGGAAGGAAAAATTGTTTCACCGTCTCGTTTAATAATCAGAATTTATTGCTGTAGTTTGGGTGTTTAAATGCTATTATTTTTGTCTTTGCTACATTAAGGGCAATTTTATCTTCCTTCAACCAGTTACATAGTGATTTTAGGTCAGTATCAAATAAATTTGTCAGTTGATCTATGGGGGTGTAATATGCGAACAGGTTCGCATTGTCAGCAAAGTGATGAACCACAGATTTATTTATTGCAACATACACGTCGTTTTTAAATATATTAAGCAGAAAGGACGAAGGGCTCACTCATATACTTGCTTATATTCCTAGAGGGATATAAGTGAGATTTTAAGTTATATGCATTTATAGTTATTATAAAGATTAGGGCTGTAAAGACATTGTTCAAACTGCTCATCTGTTAACTCCCTAATCCCATGTTTAATTCTATTTATTATGTAACTGTGGTAGAAGTATGTCAACTTCGAACCGAAACAAAAACCTTCATTAAATCGACAAATGTTATGACTTTTGTAGTAATACAATGTGATGTAGTTGTTATATTTCACGGAATCCGAATTTCAATTAAAAGAGAATGCTGTTTGCTGTAAGAAAATTAAGTGGTTTTTTGTATGAAATTGCCTCAAAAACCTTGCTAATGTTGTAAATCAGATACAAATGTTATTAACTATTAGCTTGGAGCCATTTTTATAAATAGGGACAAACTAAAGTAGTTTTAAGTTTTTCTTAAACGAATGAATAATGAGCTAGGTTAGAAAGAGAGATTGAAATTCTTTTACTTAACAAGCGCAGTATATTAGACCCATTAGGTTTATTTTCTTTAAAAGGCTTTGTTATACATAATTTTTTTTTGTCAATAGGAGAAATAATAAAAAAAAAAAAAAAAAAACAAAAGCAAAAAACGAATGAACTAGAATCATGTAGAAATTAACAGAAGTGTATGTGGTTAGATTTATTTTGAATATCTCCAACAGAAATGAAATATTAAATAAAACAGTTTTTGACGTAGAATAGAAGTCACTTAATCAAGCGCATTTCATTCCTTTTGCTGATAGAACTGCAGCTAATTCGGTTCCTTTCGGGTCGGTATTTGTTGTTAAATCTGCAGACTGTTTCATAGCTGTATTTAATTCTCTATACATTTTTTCCTCGTTCTGTGGTTGATTTCAGAACGCCCTAAAAAACACGTGTTTTCATTTATTTTAGAATATTTTTAGTAGCTAACTACTTTTAAAGAAGCATGTTTATCTAACAAGCTATGTACGAAGTTAAATAACCTGTTAAATTAATAGTTATTAGTAATAGTTATTAATAGCCATTTCTCTATCCATGGATAGAATTTCCTTCCAGTTCAGCTCATCAAAGTCAGATAAAAAGTTTTTTTTTCAAAATGTTTCGTGTTTTTTACAAATAGATTATGTTCTCCAATTGCGGTATGAGTTTGATTAGGGAGTACTAGAAACTATGGCAGGTGATCGGACACAGTATAATTGGAAATAAGTATCACGTGCTATAAATAAATATATTTTTTAAAACAGCGGAATATATAATTTAAGAATATGAAGGAAATGATGTAATCTAATTAATGAAAGTAATGAAGGAATGATCTAATTAAAGAAACAAACTTGAAAAACAGCCAGATAAAAAATCTTGAAAAAAAAATCATTTAGACACATAATTAAGTAATTTTCGATTCCGGAAATGACAAAATTTTTGTCTAAAATATCTTAAGAACAGTTAAAAGTTCATAATAATATAGAATGCTATGCGCTGAACCAATAAACTAATTGGCTATGATATGAGTATTTTTTTGTTAAAAAACTAATCGTTTTTGGTATTCTACCTAGTTAGCTAGGCAATGTTCGTCAATACCTATTGTCATCCTTGAGTAATGTTTTCGTCATTTTATTGGCTGAACGCTTTAAAATAGGCGTTGCTAACAGTTTGACAAGTTTTAAAAAAACAAAATTTAAAGCAACAAAAATTTAAAATATCTAACGTGAAAAAAAAAATTAAATAAAAGTGCTTAGAATATTAAGGAATACTGTTCACCTTTTGCATCTGCGTCACCTAAGTAAAATGATAAAAACAAAGTTTTACGATTTTCCTCATAATTATGAAGTCTCAGTATACGGTCGAAGAAGGAGACAACTAAATCCGAGGCAAACCACCTTTAGCAAATAAAGCTAAAATTAAACATTTCTGTTAAATTTATAATACAAGTATCAAAATCAGTGTTTACATATCAAAACATCTTCATCAGACAATAACTAAAAGAAATTATTAGGACAGTCATGAAGAGTTTTTCTGAGTGCTCTAATAAAACTAACAAAATAAGCAAATCCTACAAAGAGTGCAGCAATATTAAACGCTGAGGCATACGGTAGTAGAAAAATGAAACCACTACTTGTGGTGAGGAGTAAAAAAACAGTCACCAATATTCTTGCTTTGAAGAAAATTGTTGCAAACAGCTTTGCAAAAGCGTTCTGAATAACAAACTTTATTTTCTCAAACAGCTGGATAACGCGCTAGAATTATAAAGCTGGCAGGTTTGAGAATGGCAGCGTAAAGCACCCTACGAGTTCTATCTATGAAAGACAATCATGATTTTTTAAGGACACTTCCTTATGTAACTAAAAGTTTGTGAGCTCGAAAACTAGATTTAGCAGCTGAATTTACCTTTAAAAATTTACCCAGCGCTGACAATATTTTAGTATGAACTCAATCTCTTTTGACTAATAATATAAGTAAAGAATTTACAAAAAACTTTGATGATAACCATAATGAATAATGTGACAGAAAGATGATAGAAAGATGGTACACTTAATAACACTTATGATATACACGATGTTTTATGATAAACAGGGAGATAAGATTTGCCGGTTAGCTTCGAAAATTGGTATCTAATTAGAAAGAAGCTGGTCAACGCATTAGAGATATCAGTTTGTTGAACAATATTTTAAACTCTGATATTATTATTTACATTTTATTGTTACTTTTATGAACATCAAAGTTGCGCTAATACTTTGAGGTTATATTTTAAGTAGTAAACGATATTTGATATTTAAAAACGTGTGCACCATTCCTTCTTTCTCCATTTTTTAAATTTTAGGTTTCAGAACTGGTCGGATTTTTCCCCACTCAAGTAATTATTCTTATAGAAACCTAAATCCAAATCGAGACATCGGCCTCCTGTCTAGAAATTTTAAGCTCTTATAGGCATAAAGCCAGAAAATTTCAGTAAGTTTATATTACATAAAGGTTAAAAATATATCATATTATCATTTATTTTCTAACACTAACAAGGTCAATTATGGTGAGATAACAGTTTATTTAATTGGCAATGCTGTGATGTTTCTCAAAAATATTTTTCAGCGATTTCAATTTAAATAATTTCTGTTCCAACATTATTGTTTTAGCGCCTAAATATCATGGTTTTTATATCTGAAAATGTTGTGGTTTTTTCAGAGATGTTGTGATAAACTGTCAAAGTTTATCTGTCACCCGCCGCGAAGTTCCATCCTGCAAAACCACTGAATTTACAAACTTATCTCTACCACTTGAGTAAAATTTGCTTATTTCATTTGATGACGAAAATATTATCATAGATTTTATATCCTGGTGTCACTAAAATCAGATTTAGTACTCTTACATCTTTCTCAAACATATTGATACTTCAGAAAGCTAGCTAGCTCTACCACCATTTAAAACAGTAAAATATGGTAAAAACTCAATAAAATTTCAGTGCAATGCTGAATGGAACAAATCATTGATGGAAATCTACAAATTATTCTCTATGAAATATGGCAATTTTAGTCAATATGAATCAATTTTTGATTTAAACCGA
>JAUZNK010013756.1:0-22790 GCA_035046665.1 Euphysa ruthae | reverse complement strand
CCAGGGAGTATCCTGGGGAGGGTCGGAACAACCCGGGGAGTCTCCTGGGGAGGGTCGGGACGCCCCAGGGTGTGTCCTGGGGAGGGTCGGGACAACCCAGGGAGTATCCTGGGGAGGGTCGGGACAACCCAGGGAGTATCCTGGGGAGGGTCGGGACAACCCAGGTAGTATTTTTTTTTTTTCGTTTTTTTTTTTCAGAAGTTTCAAAAGTTTTCAAAGATTTTTTATTTCATTTAAAAAAGAAATTAATTGGGACAGAAACAATTAATATTAATTGATAAATATTGATATTAATGTTGATATTAATTTTAATTAGTATTAATACGTTATTATTAAGACAGGAGCAAGCGAAAAAGAAAAAGAGCAAGCTAAAAACAAGAGTAAGTGAAAAACAACAGGAGGAATTCTAAAAGAACAGGAGCAAACCAAAAAGAACAGGAGTAAGCAAAAAAAGACAGGAGCAACCCGAAAAGGATAGGAAGAAGCTAAAAAGGACAGGAGCAAGCCAAAAAAAAAAAACAGGAACAAAGGCGAAAATAGAATGTGGGCGATTGAACCAAATAGTGTTGCAAAATGCAACAAAGTAACAGAGATTACTTTTTCGTATGAAGGTTCAGAAAAAAGCTACCACAAGTTTCTTTGACTTTAAATTATTCTATTGACAATGAATTAAAAGGAAATTTCATTTTAAACTGCAATTAAATTTGAAATGATTTAAATAACGAACTTCTTTTGTATAGCCATCATTAACTTTCCCTTCATTTAAAATGTATTTTGATATGTCCACTCAGTTTTACTATGTTGAGAAAGAAATAAGGGCCGAATCCCATTGTTTATCAAAGACAAACCTATCAGATCGGGCCCGGAGGGTCCAAGATCTGCTAGTACCCCTTAATGGTAACCGAACCATTTCCAAGCCACAGGGACAACTCAGAAATCGATATTTTAACATAATGACGGTATTTTGAAATCAGAAAACCAAAGTACTAACCCAAGTTAAGCATTAATTTTACAATTTATTTCCTAAAATCAAGTCATTACAGAATAAAAAAATGATATATACTACCATTTATTGAGATAAACTGGATTGAATAAGAAGAATATTAGAACTTTATGGGTTTAAATCTAAAACAGTAGACTTTTGGGTATTCCAAGAAACACTCTAAATCAGCAAAAAAGTTATTCATTGGTATCTCAACATCATAAACCAAACAAGCGTTTACCAATCTATAAGCTTACCCGTTCTAAAAAAATGAATCAGCTAATAAAATCACATAAAATACCTCATAAATCAAGATCAATTCAAAATATTTATAATATATTTTGTTTCAAATTCAAATCTGTTTACAAATATTAAACAATACCGGTTGATAATAGGATATTTTCATTGAAACCAGCAACTACATATGTCAGTCAGCTATTTCTTAGCCCCAGTAACTGGTCCCAGTACCAATTCACATATTTTCCTAAATAAGATAAATATAAGCACATAAAATACAAAACGGTTTCAATGGTCTAATTGATATTCATTGCTACTAATTCATTTCATTTTTAGAAAAAATTTCCCAAAACCTAACTACAGAATAAGGTAATGAATGCCCCAGAAAAATTTTATAGATATATAAGCTAGCTAAAAAAATCCTTAGCAAAGTTCGTCCATTATACTTGACAAAAAAGTAACTTCACATCAATCTATGCGTGATGAAAAAAGAGATTTCAAAACTCAGCTTCAGTTGAAAAATTTTGGGGAAATTTATACCATGACTTCTTGACCCTCAGAATAAATGATTGTTTGAGGCACCCCATATCAAAAGGAGTTGTTTTGTTCCATAAAGTCAAAGTAAGTAATGGATTTACAATTATTGATATCTCACCTAACTTTACTTATAAACAATGGATGTTTTTAATCCCAGCATGAAAACTTTAATTTTCGATTTATTATGTCATATTTTTTACCAAATATCTGGTCATCCTAACATCCATCTTTTAATATCAATTCAGGTGGTGAAATAAACACGTATTTCCAAGCAGGTACTGCTTTTAACCTTGCGAGATTTTTGGACGTTGTAAATTTTTTTGTCAGAGGTCGGAGCAATTTGCTTGTTTAAGAATCCGTGCCAGGTAACACTGTTACCTAGGATCTGTCGCTTATGAAAGCTGTATATTCACTAGTTTATGAAATATTAAAAGTGAAGTCACAGTGGTAGTTCCAATTCGGCATATTATCATGATAATTATTATAACATGAATATAACACAAGGCCCAGGCGAGAAAAAGCCAAAAGCTTCACGCTTGCTTAACTACGTAAAACATGAGCCTACTTACCTACTCCGAACAATCTAACTTATTTTTGGCATGAGTCATAAGACAACTAATGTTTATCCTTAAAACAATCTTCGAATAACTTTCTAAAATATCTTGAATTCTTTTTGTGATTTTTTAAAATTCCTGTCTTGTAATGGCGTGCAAATTTCCTTTATGAAGCAGAGTATAAAGTAATTTGTTATCTTTCTATTCAACAGAAATTTTCGCTAGTTCGTAGAACTTCGTAGTTCGTAAAAATTTCATCCTCATACATCCACAGCATGGTTAAAGAAAATATAACAAATCCGTTGAAGAAATACCTTGAGCAATTCCATCCAAAAGTTCTCAATAACTCGGCAATTGCAAACAATAAATTATTATCATCGATCACGAAAAATTTAGAAAGATTAAACGAAGATTCTTTGGAGTTAGCAAAATTTCATTCTTTTGTTAGAAAATCAGCAAATATGGACTTTATAGAGGACGTTCATAAATATTTAAATATTCCGGCTTTCACAACATTAGGACAGTTACGAAGTTATGCTCTAATAAACTACGATGGTGCAGGTTACACAATGCACGACTTGATTATAATGGCTCTCCAACAAGAACAAGAAACAAATAAGGATGTCATTGATAAAATAGTAAACTACATGAAGATCAAGCTCGAATCAGCAAAGGAAGATTTTTGAAATAAACAATTTTTCTCATTCATCCAAAAATACGTTGACAACTTAAATAAGTTTAGTGGAGTGGAACTTGAGATTGTAGAAATAATGTGTGACAATGGATTGGCGAAGAAATGTCTCAGCTTGATAGAAAAGCAAAACACGAGTAACGAAAGTTATTTAACAGCTTTAGCTGATTGTTATTACTTCGTTGGTAAATACAAAGAAGCAAACTCAAAATATGAAGATATTTAAAAAAAAAATTTTGAAGAAAATCGATAAAATCATCCATCAACATTAAGCACAAGACATAAAATCGCAACCTATCTATGCAATCAGGGTAAATATGAAGAAGCACTTACAAAGTATAATGAGGTTTTAGAAGAACGAAAAAATGTTCTTGGAATTAATCATCCATCAACATTACAAACAGGACATAACCTCGCACTATGTTTAAAACATCAGGGTAAATATGAAGAAGCACTCACAAAGTATAATGAGGTTTTAGAAGAGCGAAAAAATGTTCTTGGAACTAATCATCCATCAACATTAAGCACAAGACATAACATCGCAACCTGTTTACATGATCAGGGTGAATATGAAGAAGCACTCACAAGGTATAATGAGGTTTTAGAAGAACGAAAAAATGTTCTTGGAATTAATCATCCATCAACATTATTAACACGAAATAACAACGCAACCTGTTTACAACATCAGGGTAAATATGAAGAAGCTCTCACGAAATATTATGAGATTTTAAAAGAACAAAAAAATGTTCTTGGAATTAATCATCCATCAACATTAAAAACACGTAATAACACCGCAATCTGTTTACGAAACCAGAAAAAAAAATCGTAGTATTTGTAGTCCACAAGAACAAAGTCTAAGGTGAATAATTCCAGAGAGCTATAAAAACATGCTGAAAATATGAAAGTTTTAATGAAATTGATATGCATATAGATGTGTTTTGATCGATTTACCAAATAAAATAAAAAATTCAAGAGATAAAAACATTTTAGACAGCAGCTAGTGGGGCTTCTGGTACACCAAATATTTGTTTTGAAGTCACGAAATCTTAACCAGTTGTATCTAAAAATATTTAAAAAGCGGCTTCTTACAGAACTATAATCTATATTTATTATGTCTGCGAACTATATTTAAAGAGGTAAAAAATTTCTCCTTGATCTTTTGTTTAAATACGTTATATTGATTTTATTTTATTAGAAAGCTTATTCCATATAAATGGTCCTTTTGATGACAAAAAATTCTTTCCCATGGAAGATTTTCTCCAGGGTGTATGAAGCCTTAGATGGCTGTTGCTTAGCTAGATTCGTCTGTTTTTAGAAATTTTAAAGATTTCAGAAATGTAATTTAAGTTGGGTCTACTACTGAATTTATATGTATGTGCAGCAATACCCTGATCGACCCTCATATCAGCAGTCAACCAATTTATGGCTCTATACTGCTCAGTACCAACATGAGTGCGACTATTCATATTTAAACGAAATCGTATACATTTACTTTTTGCACCTTTCAAATGGATTTTAAGTGATTCGTTGAGGCCTAAATACCAGGCTAAAACATACATATATATATATATATATATATAGATTTAAGTACTCTTTTTTGCCACCAGAAATAATTTTTGAATGGAGGTGCAGCTAAACTTTGTTGAATCAATTAATCACGTGATATGTGATGCTATCCATTTCTTTGCTTCTATATTAACAAAGGTTAAATTCATTGTTATGTAAAGTCGCGTTATAAATTCGTATCAAAGGAAAATTATATCTCAAAGGGTATCGTGCAATTTAAAAAGTTTTTCGTTGTAAGGATGTTGAGAGTTTTTGTTCTTTGGAAATTCTTTTCCTTAACAATTTCTTCTCAAAATAACGAGATTTCATTTATTTGTACTGTATTTGTTCGAATTGCTTTTATTTACTCTTTATAAATTCGTATTTTTTCTAAAATGGCTTATGTAAATCTCAATTAATTTTTAGCTAGTTGCGAAGTTTACATTTTTCGGTGATTTTCAAAATTTGTATATATCCACACCTCTTTACCTTCCAGCCAGTGAAATGAGTTTTTTCAGATATACAACAGCTTTTATATGAAAAGGAATGATAACAAATAGAGATTTGTAACTGAAAATGTAATGTTTTAAAGATATTTTTCTTCATGTTTTTATTTGACAAAATTTATGTAACCAAAAAAAAAAAAAATTTCGTTAAGGAAAACCAACTCGAAAATTATTTTTTATGTTAAAATTGAGTTTAAATAGTAACTTAGCGTTCACTAATTTCCAAAACTTGCATAACAAATTATTAGTTGCTGTATCTTTAGCATATCATTCTTCTCTAATATATTTCGGAGTATAAATAAAATGACTACTCAACGGGCTCATAATGAAGTCAGAATTGCAACTTCGCGTACATCGTCTATGTGAAGCATTTGTGGATTTCGATAGCTTACTTTGCACAAATAACTAAATGGTAATTTTTTAATCAGGGAGTCATGCCATGTTTTGAGGGCGTCTTTCAATGTTTTGAGGGCGTCTTTCAATGTTTTTGAGAGATTCTTCTCGTTTTTTGCAGGAAAAAAATCTATAACCATAATTATCTAAATTTTTTCGAAATAACATCCCAGAATTCTTTTTAGCGCAAAATACTCAAAATAAATATATTTAATAAATTTTGATTTCTCATCAGTTGAGAAAATAAACCTCAATCTAATCAATGTATAAAAACTCGGGAAAGCGTGGCAAACTTGTTGGCAAGCCAAAGTTAACAATGTTTACTGGTAATTCATGAAACTGCAACGGAATTACACAAACAACAGATTTCTTGCGCTATCGATGATTAATCAATATAAATAAAATACTTGTCTATTTGTTTGTTCCACTGCTTCTCTTCACTGGCAAGGGCTATGAATCTAAAATTTTGTGGTGAGGTTTGAAACGGCCACGTCAGTGTCAAAGAAAAAAAAAATTTCGAAAAATTTTAGATTTTCAGAAATTTAAAAACTCGAAAAAAATTTTTCTAACTTTTTCAACACAGTGCAATAAGGGCCGAAGGTCCAAAATTATTCTTTACTGTTTATACTGTTTTTATTAAGAACGAATTAATGTCCAAACATTAATAAAAAAATAAAGAATGGGAAGGCGAGAAAAAGTATGAAAAATAAGGTTTTAACTTTGCCTCAAATTTAGACACGAAAACTGGAATCATTTTTCTGCGGAGTCATAAAAACATACTTAGAGTTTTTCAAGTTACTGCCAGATAAACCCCAGCCGCAAAATTTTTTATTACTCTCGCATTTTTGTTTCGCAAAATAATGTTGGTTTTATAATCGTAAAAGTTTACATATTTTTGGTAAGGTTGGCAACGATATATATAATACTAGCTATAAATAAATTTAATATAAATTTTATAAAACATATTATTATTTCAATTATATTTGAAGATTGGTTAAGAATGTCGTTCGAATTCAACTTTATGAAATTCTAATTAAAACACATATTACTAGCTATGAAATAATCCCAAAAATGTCGATTTTTCTTTTTAATACTCAGTTTTGCTGAATCAGCAGTTTTTGCTATATTTTGAGACGCATTTTGAACATTATTTCTGAGACGTCTGATGAAGGATTACATTTAAATTGCTAGTATAGGCAGATTTTTACCTTGAAAAGGTTTACGAAGCAAGAGAAAATGGCCGCCAATTGAAATTAAAAATAAAATAAAGCCAAGCAGATTGTGCACAAAATATTTGATTTCTACTGGTTGAAAACTGTGCCACAATAACTCTGCTTCAGACGCTACTTACTCATTTATTTATTTAACAATTATTTTAACAGGATTTATATCTCAGCATAATAGTTCCCTGTTAAAAATATGTGTTCTGTATATAATTATAATATAAAAATTAAATTTTAAGCATTTTGACATTGAAATCAGTTGTTAATGAGTTTTAAAAATTATTTAAAGCTTTTTTCTTTCTGATTTGTATCCGAAGTGCTTTATAGTGACTTGGACCCATACAAAATAAAAAGAAAGCCTTATCCGCAAATTTTTGCTTAACATTTGTTGCTTCAACTGTGTGGTTGTTATTGCGCGTGTGTTGTCCATGGTTTTTTATAGTAAATTAGGTATTGAAAATCGAACAAGTGAGACCTTCTAAGCACTCACGGAAAAGTTTACAGGCATAATGTTGCTGGTTGATGGTTAGTAGCTGAATGTTGTCATTTTAGATTATTTTTGTTGCACAAAGATATAATCGATTGAGTTTTTTTTTTTGACACTCCGCTTGTATCAAGTTTACCGAACAGATAAATATTGTGAGTGGAACGTTCATAGAATCGTACATTCTTTTTCTTCCACAGGAGGTAAGGTTGTTACCAATGTGATGTAGTAAATGGAATCTTGCAGGCGCTTTCTTATAGTTCTTGCTAAAGTGGTCGCTTAGATATAGCTTTGAGTCGACTGTGGTTCCTAAGTATTTGCATCGTGTTTTACTTAATATTTCGTGTTCCACAAGTTTGAGTTTAAAAGTTGTCCTGTGTGTCGCCGTTCGCTTAGGTGATCCAAACATTAATGATTTTGATTTTTCTCATTTAATGTTTGTAACGAGTTCCTTTTCTTTGAGATATGCGTAAATGAGTACAAAATCTTAGATTTTTCGACCATAATAAAGCTTTGAGTTGAAAAGTAATTAACTGTGTCGTTTGCGAACTTGATTATTTGAGAGTGTTTCAGAACAGCTTTTAGGTCATTGAAGTACAGTAAAAACAACTTTGGTGCAAGGACCGAGTCTTGAGGCACTCTAAAATGTACTGAAAATTTTTCAGACGATTCTCCGTTGATACATATTTATAGTATTGAAACATAAATAATGTGAGTAATTGAAAAAGTAGCTTACAAGACAATCATACTCTTGACAATAAATACCGTACATTGGAGCTTTGTTGTGTAGCAATGCATGACTAAGGGTGTCGAATGTTTTTGAAAGATCCAGAAAAACAGCTCCAACTATGTGCTTCTGGTCAACATTTTTCCTAATGTTGTCTAGAAATAAAGTTCCACCAGGCTTAGCAGATATTTTTTTCTGTAGGCGAATCGATACTCTAATAGAAGCTTGTTTCCTTCTAACTTGTTGATTGATTGCAATTGTACAGCTTTTTTCGATTATTTTTGATGTCGTTGGAAGCAACGTGTTCTGATGATAAGTAATAACATTTTTCGCTTCACCTGACTTGTGAATTGGAGTGATTTTTTCTTTCTTCCATTCAGTTGGAACTATAGATTGCATTAATGAAAAATTGATTTTGAAAGATATCGGCTTAGAAAAATCTTTAGCACAGAGTTTTAGCAGATGCGGTGATATGTCGTCTAAGCCAGAGGTCTTGCCTATGATCAGGCATTTGAGTTGCTTTTCTACAAAGGCATTTGAAATATCTTTGAACCTGAAACTTTTGTTTGTTTTTGATGGCAGTAATTTTGGTGATTTCCAGGGAGATAGGGTGAAACTATTCTTGAATATTTCATTTTATTTCTATTGACCTCAGCTACTACTTTTCCTGTTTCTTAACATCAGCTGAAGTCTTTCTTGTCATTATTTTGTCAAGTCCTTTTTCAAAGCACATGGTGAAATTTACCTGGTGAAAGTTTTGATGTATTAAATATCACTTAACAATAATAGCCCATCACTATAGCTCATATAAATATTGCATTCTAATGTCTCTGTTTATATTTGAGAAATTATTTACATTAAATAATACCGTAAAGCCAGAGATAGTCCTTGGAAATAGTTTTTCAATAAAATTAAAGAGTTATCTCCCTAATAAAACGGCTTGTGATTTGCAATATTTACAAATTGGGAAGGTAAAAGTTTCATAAGTAGCACCCATTACAAACTAACCTCCTTTTTTGTGAATTTATGCAAAAACTATTATTTTTATTTTAATACATATTTTTTAAATCTAGAAGTCAAAATATTTTTATCAAAATTTTCAAACCTTTTGACTACCCTTTGGCCATCATGAAGTGTCGTGACGTAACGTGCCGTGTTGTGACGTGTTTTGGCGTATCATTTGACATTAATATCTGAGAAGCAAAATTGATATCTCATTAACTGTAGCTACCGAAAATGACAAATTAATTGTAACTTTAGTTGTAATTAAATTCCGTATTATATTATTAATATTTGAATAATTGTGTACTATTTTTTTATTAGCTGATCAACATTATTTTAAAGAATTATTTGTTTAGATGACAAAATTGCTTGATGTTCTGTTGGGAAAACGTGCTCTGTTCAGCTTATGAGCACATGCGGCGATTTTGGCATAATGTCAATTTCTATTAACCATGTCAAAATTTGTGTCTTAATTTTACCAATACATGCATACACCCATACGCCCATACACACATAGATGGTATAAAACAGTCTAAAATAGTTTTTTAATTTTGAATTGAAATTCTCAAAATTTCGGAATTTTTTCTTACTGTTGATCATGGTATTCTAATCGCCGAATTGGAATATAACGGTATTCGTGTCAAAGGGTTGGTTTCAATCTTATCTTTATGATCGCAAACAGTTTGCTTCTATTTATGGCTAGGAACCTTCTCTCAAATCTATTGTATGTGATGTTCCTCAAAGATCTGTTTTTGGCCTCTGTCATTCCTGAAACTCGAATAACCCATAAACGCTTTACAGGAAATATTGATAATGGGAAACTTTATGTCCCATCCCATAAAACTCAAATGTACGGCAGTTTTCTATCATTAATCACTGCATCTGTGATTGGAATAATTGTTTCTTTTGCAAATGAATTTGAATTTTTAACAATTTTAACTCCAACTCCCTCCTTCCCCCATTTAAAGTCTCTCTTTAATATCTAATCTTTGATTTTAGTTTTTTGGACTAAAATTCTTTTTTTTTTTTATTTTTCTAATATTTTCCTTTTATTTTGTTTTGTTATTTTTATTAAAATTTTTAGCATGAACTGGGGTTTTGTCAAGAACTATAAACTGGTGTCATTCTTTGGCCAGTTTTACTGTATAAGAGAGACTCCGTCCAATTCAATCCGCTTTTTTTCTTTTTTAACATTTTTAAATATTTAATGTATTTTAAAAAAATACTTTATTGCTTAAACATATAAAACTCTATTTTGTTGTAAGATTGTTTTAAAATAAATCATTATTGTTATTGGTATTATTATTATTAATTTTTTTTTCTTTTGCTGTTCGCAGTATTTATTATCCTTCAGAATTACGAAATTTTAGTAACTGCATTTAAAATATAAGTTTCATAAATAAAATGTTATAATCAGGTCTCATATATTGTTACTTTTTTAAGAATAGGAAAATAAGTTTACTGCAATTTTTGATAGGATATTGGTAAGTAAACTTGGGAATGGTGTTGGATTACTTTTGTGCTAAACAAAACTGAGTTAAAGAATAGAAACTAGCTTTAGGAACAACTTTAAATCAAATATTTTTAACACCCATATGAATACCATTACCACACCAACATGTCGTAAGGAAAAACAAGGTATAGCTTATTATCATATTATTTTTTAACTAATCCTTAATTCCGGTATTTCAAGCCTGCTGATATCTGTGCAAGAATTTTGTGCATGATTTGCTGGAATACAAGAGACGTTTGACTATCAAAAAGTCGCCGAAGTGTTTTTTTATCTCAAAGCATGATTTATTACTTTATATAATAATATGACTGAACGAATGACAGACTTAAACATATTTCAAAACAAATTTTTTTATCTGAAAAATATCGCTTCAAAGTATTGCAAATATTGTGACAGTGTGCCCTATTTTGTTAGATGAGTAGGAAAATAATATAAAAAATAAGAAAAAGAGATTGTGTCATGAAGAATACTTTTTCAAAAAATACTCTGTGATTATGTAATTGTGGTGAAATATTATTTCATAAAAGACTCGAAAATAGAACACCACAATTTAAAAAGTATTTGTTTGATTTATTAATTTAATTGGTAAAGTGTCACACAAGTCAGACATCTCCAAATAAAGTTGAACAAAAAACATTTACAAGCAAATAAAACAATGTATTAATACTCTGTTACACTTCTAATCAAGTTCCTCTTCAGTTGAAGAACTCTCATTAACAATGGTAGTTACTTATATTGTCTTCAAAATCTGTTGTTTCGTCAATTTGAGGGAATTTATAGAACAGCAATTTGTAAGTAAGTAAGTAAGTAACTATTTATACTGCCACAAACAAATATACATTAGCTATGAAAATTACAAGACAACAGAAAAAAAAAAAAAAAGAAAGAAAATATTAAGATAAAAACAAATGGTGGCAATTGTGGTCCGTTTTACATCACACACAAAAACAGATTAATTAAAAAAAAAAAAAAAAAAAAAATAGTTATTATAGAGTTATTATCTATATTAATTTGTAAATTGATAAATACGTGTATAGCTTTGTTTGCATTAGTTTTTATCTGCTACAAAGCAGACAAGCTGTTTAAAACATCAAATCAAAATTATTTTCTTATTTAAAACTATGACAATAAAATTTAAATGGAATCACGGCCTACTAACTACACGGGCGAATATGTCACATTTTAAGAGTCCAAAATTAAGAGGCCTATATTTTCACGCATGCGTAACAGTCATTGTGATTTCGCAGTTGAAACAGTGCTTGAATCTACTTTGTTTAAACTTTTATAAACTTGTCAAAATTTCTGTAAAGGTATTAATTTTTTTAGATGGTGTTTTGTGGCTTTGTGACTTATATATTTTAGATTATTCCTTGTGTTAGCTACATAGTTTATAGGTAATTTAAAATATATGTAGCTAACTGGCTATTTAATAAGCTATCTATAAACCTGGTCAATACGAAATGGAATTCTCTATTTTTATTATAAAAATAAAAATTATAACGCACACCATGGCTTAATAAATATATATATATTTATAACAGTACATGTGTTTAGTAGGCCATGCTCCCCTTATCCCATATTAAATGTTGCGATGTATGGTAACTGGCTCTATTGCAAGTCAACTCAGCACTGATTAAGGGGAGCAACAATGCTCATGTATTAAAATCAAAATCAAATATGCTAAATAATAAATGTAAAATTCCAACAGTGTTGTGAAGATTGTCTGAGGAAATTGGCCTGAATTGACTTTTTAAAATATTTAGAATATTTTAGTAATTTTTTTTTCCAAGTCTTGTTCATATTATTGTATTCTAATGATAAGAATTATGTTCTTATACTCATTAAGGTATACATAAAAATAATATAAGATTCATATGATACCGTGTAACACTGCACTTTGCCACCTAAACGTTGCCGCTTTGTTTTAAAAGGAAGCTCTCATCATGGGAGTGTTACCATCATTTTATTTATTAGAAGAACATAATACTTTTTTTATAAAAAGCATATTTGGTAACAGCCATATTATATATTGCTGTAGCTAGACCAGACTTTCTCTAAATTTTTTTTTCAAATATTAGTCTGTACCAACATGTTTGATAATGTGAACGATACACAGTAACATGTGCAAGAAAAACAACTCTAATTTATATTAAGAGAATTACAGTTCTCCTATCAATGTCAATTATGTGAAAAATTTTGGACAGTGTGTTATTTTCATTTGGTCATATTCTAAAGTTTTTTTGAAACATAGACTTTCCTACGGGCGTCCGTCATCACATTCTTAATTGGATCAGTTTTGTTTCAATAAAGCTGATGAAATATGATAGAATTCCATTAGTATCACAAGACCAAGACTGTAACAAACAACAATACATGCATTAAATAAATTTCGTTTTTGTGAGATTTTTCATCAGAAAGAATTGGATTCCCTCTAAAAATTCAGTTTTATGTGAATATCACTTTGAGGAAAATTTCAATATTGAAGGGAAGAGATATACCTTGAAATGGGGAAGTTTTCCTGTACCAAAAATTTCTTCACAAGAGCTTTTAGAAAAACGATCTAGTTTACCAACACCAGTTACAACAAGAAAATCTCCACGGAAAAGAATTTTTCAAAATGATGAACTTTCACATTTCAAAAATAATGATATGATTAAAACTCTGGACGATCTCAATAAAACTCATTTAAAAAAATCTGATATACCTGCATTATTTCATCGGCTTCATTTCAATAAAAATTATCTTTCCTGCGGTATTTGAGTCTGTCTGAAATGACAATTATAACCATGTTAGCTTACAGTTAAAAGGCATACCGGATCCATTATCAGAACGGTTTGTTCCAAATAACAATACAAAACTTACTAGCAAGAGTATATTGGAAAGTTTCGAGTCGTATATTAGAAAGAAAACTTAAGATAATCGTCATTATTTAATTTTAAAAATAAATATATTAAAATATATAAAATTTTACCATCCAAAAGGTAGTTTACCATACCCTCCCGAGATGCGTATGGTCAGCTTCTAAGATACACTTCATTACAAGCATACAAATTAGTCGTCAATAAGTTTCCTTTTCCATCGATTACCATGCTAAATAAAATTCAACAGGGTGATGTTTACTTTATAGAAGCATTACAAATTTTGTATGAAAAGGTTGATATTTCGAAAGGATTTAATATTGATGGTTGATGAAATATACAAAAAGCATAACAGTACCAAAGCAGTGCGTTTATTGGTGCAAATGAATAAGGTAACTTTTATAAAGGAATAGTTACCTTTATGATTGTTAGCCTAATGAAGTCACTTCCTTATATAATTCAGACCATTCTTGAGGTCGATTTTTCTGATAAATGGTTACCTGAAAAAATGACAACAACTGGGGGACATTTGACAGGCGCTGGATTTTCCCAATAAGAGGAATCTTTACCAATAATCGTCCCTAAAATGTGAATGCATTTTCTGTGTTAGTAAAAAAATTTAGGTCAGGCAGAAATCTTTATATTGAATATCCAAACAATGGTGTAAAAAGACATACCTGTTTTTTGATACCATGCATCTACTCAAAACTCTTAGAAACAACATTTTGAATTCTAAAAATATATTTTTCCTGAATTTAATTTTCATAAACCTTCTTTTAACATTCACTGTCCAGCTGGGTTTATAACCTTGAGAGATTTGTATATTGTTTATAATAACGATAAAATATTTTGAAAGTTAATTTAAGGAAAGAACAAAAAATAACCAATTAACTGCTGCACAAGTATTAAGTGTTGGTAACAACAAGCAAGTGTACCACTTGCTTTACCACTATTTCATGAGTCAACAATTGCAGATGTGTAAGATAATGCCTAGAAAGGAAAGATCTAGCAAACTTTTTGTCACTCAATAATACGTTACCATGGAAACTTCTTCAGCCTTATCGTTGACATTTCTAACACAAGCACTTTTAATTAATGAATTTCTAAAAGATGGATTTGATTTTCTTTTTGACTTCTGAGTGACCCAATTGAAATTTTCACAATGCCGGCAAATGAGTGGAGGAAGATTCCTGGTTAGTTTAATAGAGTTATCTAATTATGGGAGGATTCTTACTTACAGATTGTTGATAAAAGAAGATATAAACTTTTGGTAAGAACATCTGCAAACAGAGCAAGATTATTCCTTTAACATGTTAATTTATTATTAACAAATTGTAACAATGTTCTAATTGATATATACCAGGATTCTAATAGCTCGGAGGTAGCAAATACGATTTCTGAATACATGACCAAGAAATTGAAGAAACGATCAAAATGCATTTCTCGTTCCAATCATTTATCAGCTTGTGACGATGACCTCAAAAATGGTTCTTACTTGTGCATATTTTGAAGAGGAGGTCTCACAGTACCTTATAAACCTCTTGCTGAATATTTTTGCTCAAGTTTTTCTGTGCTTGAGTTGGTTGAAAACAAGCTTTTCAAGTTGCTAAAACCAATTAGAATATCAGCAGCTTATGAAATTTTTGCCTACATGTCGGTTCAGGTGTGGACATCGCAAGGAATGGATATTTAAATTTACATCAAAAATTATTATCAACATTTCCATTAACAACAAGAAAAATCTAGCTAGAGATGATGCGCGGAAAAAAGAAGTCTTCCCCAGAAACAGATTTGGATTTTCAGATTTCATATTATTTCTTGTGATAGAGGCAGTTGTGAAGGGTTTCAGAAAAGATAAATTAATAATAGAAAATGTATTTTAAAAAGCAAAAAAATCTCTTCTCTTTCCAACATCACCTGTGTGTGAACCCAGCTAACACAACCACTGGTTAGGATTTAATTAAAAAACCGAGCGTGGAAGCTTAACCTTTATTTCGTCTCTGGTCTGTAAATTGCCAATCTGGTCAGGAAAATAGTTTTCATACAGGTGGTAATAGAATTATCTCTCAATAAATATTTGTCCAAAATCACACCTCTGTTTAAATTTAGAATATAGTTAGTCGAATATAAAGTATCTTAAAATCAAATTTTCACAAAATCATTCTGATTTTTAAAACACACTAGACAGGTGGCAAGTTATAAATTCTATAAAAAATTTCTTTTGCCAACATGGGTCACTAATAAAAACTTCAGGTCCATATCTATTTAAAAGTAACGATATCATGTTTAAATTCACTGCTCAAATTTGAAAAAACAGGCTTCTTAATTTTGGTGTGTTTAGTAGGGCGTAATCGGATGATCAAAAAGAAAATAGTTATCTAATAAAATCCAATCTGGTACAAAAGAAATGTTTAAGGAAAAACATTTTACAAAGATTTCTACATCAAGCACCCCGGCAACGCCCCGTCGTTTAGATCCTTCAAAATTTTGAATACTAATCCGATAGAAATTCATCAAGTTCCTGATAGTCAGCAGGACTTTAACACTTTAACATTTTAATGAGAATTCTATCTCATCTATGAGAGGTATTAAGTATATCGAAGTGTCCAAAGTTTAGTGAAAGCCTTTTTTTAGCATGTGATTAGACAAAAAAATTTGGACTAAGTGTTAGTTGCTCGGAAGAAGAAGGAAAGACCCAAAAAAGAAAATGTGAAGAAGGCGGTGGCAGAAAGCCATTTTATGTTAATATACGTGCTGTTGTATTTCGCGAAATGAGCAAAGGTTTTTCAGCGCTTGATAATTTTTGCCGCAAAAAGAACTTGAAACCCCAATGAACAAAATAAGCTGTGTTTCTACTATACACAATTTATTTGATGTTTATGAAAAATTAGTAAATAGAAGTATGAAGGCTGCAGATGATGAGTTGATACCTGCAGGTGAAACATCTTCTGACATTATGTGTAAATTCGACTGATCGTGACAAATGTGTTGCTAATTATCAAAGAATGGAGTAGTTGCTTCGGTAGAAAGTGGAAAATGTTTAGACATTGAAATTGAAATAAAAGTGAATGTTTAATATGGAGTTAATAGAACATCCAGATGATTAGTATGAGTATCATAAATGGCCAAAAATTTTAAATGATATATACTTCATCTGCTGGATAGATGGAATTTGCTGGTGTTTTGAAGATGCTTCAGCTATCTGAAACTAAAAATCGTTTACGTTATATTATACCAAATTTATTGGTGATGTAAATATTAGCTCATTTAGTACCATTCTTTTAGCGAAATCTGACAGACACAATGTTATAAAATGGGGTAAATAGATCAGCATCATTCAAATGATTGAGGAATTTGAAAAAAATTATGAAGTAATATTGTGTGACGGCAAATAGGTAAATGGAGCAGGGAGTCTGATTGAGAAATTTATAAATATGCTACAAAATTGCTACAGGATGGCCATAAGACAAAATATAGTTGACATATATGCAGTGAAAGTGTCAGTAACAGTAAATGAAATACGTCATCATTTTTGTTTCCGTACTATGGATCCCTGCTTCAAGGTCCAAGCTGATAAATAAACTAGATGGACAAGCAACTATCAGTAAAATTATTATCAAACCAATATTCAAAATCATGGAAATGATGCCTTTTTTCAGAAATGTCTATAATGTAAAATCCAAAACCCCAACGAATTATTGAACAAAATAATTTAGAAGCGGTGCCCAAAAGATGTTTTTGTTGAGAGAGCCACCATCATTGTAGGGGTATCATCTACAGTTTTGTGTTTTAATGACGGACTGCAGTAATGAGAAAAACTGTTTTCGGAATTAAAAATGGATTCCGCTATATTTCCTCATTATTGTTGTTTATATGGCGATCAGGAAAAGATTAGATGCAGTGCAGCTCACCATTAAAATTGATACGAAAAACGTTGCGTCAAATTAAAAAGACTTTTTGTAACAAACATGAATCAGCAAGAGATACCAAGTTTTATTAGAAAAGGATTTTAACCGATATTCATATATTTCATTCTTTTAAACGCTATTTTCGCACGACATTTTTTAGCCTGGCGATAATTTTGTTTCCCAATTTACCCAAAGTTTTCCTTCGTAAGATAAAATGCTATACACATACAACTTGCAGTTCTTAGCTTTTAATAGAGGTTTTAAATTTATTTCCTTCTACATCGTTTCAAGTTGGATTTTATAATTCTTTCTTGTTACTACCCCCTTATTTACTGAAATCATGGCTTTTAGTTTCCATTTCTAAAGTTTTTCATGAGGTTGCTGGAGTGGCGTCGTTCATGTTAGCAGGGAGTATGCTGAAAGAGTTTCGCCTATTTCTTTTTATAGTGTCTGTTATAAGCTTATTAGAGGTGGTTTTTCATTCTTCAAAATGTTTTTAACAAGACTGACTGCTTATTGATGTGCTGAACTAAAATCATCAAAAATTTCTTGTGATGCTAAAAAACTGGATTGGATAGACCTTAAAACTTGCTTGCTCAGATCCAGGGATGGCATTTTCGTCCAGCAATAAAGGTCTGAACTTGGCTAAAATTTCAGTATTTTTTTAAATAAGATTTCTGTTAAATCAATTATTGAACATCGCAAGCAATGCTTGTGAACAAAATTCAAATGTATCCTTAAATACTTTTACCGGGATTGTTTTATATGTAATAGCTTTATTAGTTTTCAAATCATTAAGCTCTTGTATGATATCAGTTACAGATATTTGTAAAAATAAGAACAAACCTTCTCTACTAAACTACCCCATTCATTGCTAATACACTTGGATGCATTCTGAATTGAAGTAATGTTATCAATGCAATCCTTATCTCCTATGATATTCTTTAATAAAATCTTATTTTCTGAAATAACTAACTTTTCAATTTCTCCTTTAAAAAGTTGTGTAAAGTCTCAGCCACTATCGTTTTATTTGGAAACACGGCTTTATTTTCATTAAGGACTATTTGTTTTTCAGCATGTTTTTTATGTGAAAAAAGGGCTTTACAGTTTTGATATGTGTTATCAGTTAAATTTTTTACCTGTAGATTCTCATAAAATATTTGCTTATAAATTCTGCTTACATAGTTTTTTTCCTTTTTTTATATCGAGTTTGGTGCTCTGTCTCTTAACCATAATAATATGTGGTTTCTAGTTCGGATTTTTAATTTTTTAATCATATAAGGTGCTTCACTCTTATTTTACGAATTTCTTCTTCCATGATGCATTTCTTATTTTAAATAAAAAAGAATTTGCAAAATTTGTGTGATCAAGAGTTTTGGTTCTTTTAATTTACCTTTTAATTTACATTTAAATTTTCCCTGATCAAATTTTTTATACGATTTAAACTCTAAAGATTGAAATATTCGGTGGTTATAGAATAAACTACGTTACTCTTCCCAACTATCGTCTATTTCCAGCGAGATGACAAGCTGTGTATATGTTCGAAATCGAGCTGTAAATCTGCCCGAGTTGATAAAATTAAAACACCGGTTGACCCAAGTTGACTATGCCCCGATTTTTCGTTTTCTTAATTCCAGGGAATTCACTAAATTTTCACTTTAACAGGCGACGAATTACTTGTAAGAAGAAAATACACAAAAAGTTTTTAAAAGAAAACATAACAGATATATTGATGAGCTAATGTTATAACCACTAGTTTGATTAATGTTGTTGTTTGATTTTTATTTTTTATATTGAGGAAAATAGAATTTGGCTTAGCTGTGATGAATTTAAAGATTAGAAATAAATAACGGCGTAGCGACACCCACGCTACAAGACAATAGCTGGAACTCTAGTTTACGTACTCATGAAGGTATCGTACCATTAATTCTGTAATGGTTGACACTGGAAAGAGCGACACAGATGATATATAAAATTTTAAACCGTCTTTGGTCAACTCCGACAAGGAGCATATGGGCAGTGTTCACCGTGTCGATACACAGCTCTATCGAATCCAGTCCCTTTATAAAATTTATAGAAGGCTTTCTATTCGTTTAATACTTCAATGTAGCATAAATTCACTCAAGATTTATGTACAAGCTATCAACAGCAACATACTTGCGTTTTATATTTCATAATAACATCACGCTAATTTTTGCACTAACATCAGAAATCCCACGTACCTCTTGTGTTCTCATTGGAGATATCGATCGAATAACCAGTAGACTTTTCCTTCCAGTAATACCACCAGGAAGTAGAGGTATTGATGATGTACCACTGAACAACTGAAAAGATTTTAAGTGTGTTACCAGCGCGGTAAGAAGACACATTGAAAATCATTTAAGTTTATTATCTCTCACAACTAGATTTACATCCAGATGACTGCTTTGAAGCTTATTACACCCTCAAGACTAACCCTCGATCTAATCTACAATGTCAACTAAGTGAAATTATGAAACTAAAATGTTTTGAAAAAACACAACTATCTTTGGATGGCTCCCATAACTGCTTTTGTATTGCCTCTGTTTATATAAGTTTTCTCCAAGAATCTCTCTCTAAAAAAGTATGCTATGATAAGATCATTTAAAGATTTATAGTAGCAATGCCAATCGTGAGAATATGAGAATCTAGTTTAGCTTTTTTCTAAATTCAAAAGAGTGTGGTGGCAAGCAATGATTCTCTTACGACCATTTGATATTGAGTGTAGATGTTTTAGATCTATTTTGTAAATTTTAAATCTAATAAAAAACTAGTTTATTTTTACAACTTCGTAACAGGTACAGAAATAACTAACTGGTAAGGTAATATTATGCTTTTTATTTAGTTGCATTGGTGTTCACAAAAAAAATTCTTCAGCTAATCTATATTATTTTTTTTTTTTCATAACGGGTTTGATAAACCAGATTCTGGACCTTGCGGTAGTTTTTTTAACTGCGGCTAGCATAACTTAAATTTTAAAAATTTGTTTTTAACATTTTGTATTAGGTTTTCTCTGATGAAAAGAACTTTCATGTTGTCAAATTGAAAAATCTTAATTATTTTGGCACCCTTTTTAAATTTAGTATATTAAGATTAATTGTTTTTGGTTGAGCTGCATTGCGATACATCAAATTTTACCTTCTATACACACTCACCGCTTTTCTCGCCGTTTTCACGTCAAATAGGTTAAGAGATTTTGACAGGAAAATTGATAAAATTTGAGATTTCGTCTAAATTGCCATGGAGCAGTTCCAGCTTTTGATATCGAAATGTGGTTCACGTTATACCAAACTGCTGAAGAAATTCCAAGAAGAACTAATCATGATATTGAAGATTGGCAAAATAAGTTTCAAGGTATAAGTGCCATCTATAACCCAAAATTTTGCAAATTTCAGGGGCTGTTAAAAAATTCAAAGTCACTTGATCGGTTGGCCATTGTACAGGCAGACACAAGGCATATACCATTTGTTCAAAGGAGATGGTATTTGAATAATTACGAGAAGATGACTTTGCAAATAAAGAAAATATCCAGCACATTAGAAGTATTGCATACGAAATACAGGCTCTGCATTATTTGTTTCAATTTTTAAAAAAATATGAATATTCTTGTAGATTTGGTACAATATTTTTATTAATTCTGTTAGATTTCTTTATTTGCAAAATATAGTCTTCGTGTTGATATTTTATTAAAAGGAAAATTTTTTTTGCAAATTTACATGCTTTTTATCTTTTTAAATTTTTTTAAGGGGCAATTTTCACGGGTTCAATTATCTTAATTTTTTTAATTCATGACCCTTATTGTAGGATTAAAGATCAAAATCTCAATTTGAATCCGAAATACATTTTGTGATTATTGGTTATTTTATTGTGTTTGAGATTATTTGTTAAAACAGTTTTTAGCTTGCTTTTCAATATTTCTCATTGTAATTTTTTTTTTTTTTTTTTTTTATTACATTTTGTAACACACGGTTTTTTTAAAGTAAGCAATTTTCAAAAGGGAGTATGCTTATCAAGACACTCTGCGACAGTTTTAGAAATATAATAATATATAACTGTTTATATCATCATCATCCTTTATGTGCTCATTATAGTTCATGATAGATATATGATGGAAAAATACCGTGGTTGATTTGGTTCAACAATTCCAAGTTAATTAAGTGGCACAATAACTAGTGGTATAACTGGCGGCCGCTACTTATAACTGGCGGCCGCTACTTATAACTCGTGGCCGCTACATATACCCCGTGTCCTAATCAATTTGTTCTTGGTTTTACACAAATCACATTTACTTTTTTCCCATAATTGGTATGGTTAGTTAACGGCCGCTAGTTATAAGTAGCGGCCGCCAGTTTTACCGCTAGTTATAAGTTATATGATTATTAAGGCTATTCTGGTCCTGAATATGCTCCTAAACATTTATTATATAAGGAATTAGAATTTATATACTGTTTACTGGTGGGAGCTACTTATAACTGGCGGCCGCTACTTACAACTCGCGGCCGCTACCTATACCTGGCGGCCGCTAGTTATAACTGGCGGCCGCTACTTATAACTGTCGGCCGCTACTTATAACTGGCAGCCGCTACTTATAACTGGCGGCCGCTACTTAAAACTGGAGGTCGCTACTTATAACTGGAGGTCGCTACTTATAACTGGCAACCGCGACTTGTAACTAGCGGCCGCGACTTATAACTGGCGGCGGCTACTTATAACTGGCAGCCGCGACTTGTAACTGGCGGCCGCTACTTATAACTGGAGGCCGCGACATATAACTGGCGGTCGCGACTTGTAACTAGTGGCCGCGACTTATAACTGGCGTCCGCTACTCATAACTAGCGGCCGCTACTTATAACTGGCGGCCGCTACTTATAACTGGCGGCCGATACATATAACTGGCGGGCGCTACTTATAACTGGAGGCTGTGACATATAACTGGCGGCCGCGACTTGTAACTAGCGGCCGCAACTTATACCTGGTGTCCGCTACTCATAACAAGCGGCCGCTACTTATAACTGGCGTCCGCTACTTATAACTGGCGGCTGCTACTTATAACTGGCGGCCGCTACTTATTACTGGCGGCCGCTACTTATAACTGGAGGTCGCTACTTATAACTGGCAGCCGCAACTTGTAACTAGCAGCCGCGACTTACTACTGGCGGCGGCTACTTATAACTGGCTGCCGCTACTTATAACTTGAGGTCGCTACTTATAACTGGCAGCCGCGACTTGTAACTAGCGGCCGCGACTTACAACTGGCGGCGGCTACTTATAACTGGCAGCCGCGACTTGTAACTAGCGGCCGCTACATATTGATAATGTGATTTTTCATTTTGTTTTTTTGAAATGGAGCTTGTGTTATTCGTTTAACTTTATGTTCATGTACGACGTTCATGTTCGATGGGAGAACCATTTCTACCTGAATCAAGTTTGTTAAACGTCAATAAATTAATATGTTATTATCATGACATTCGTCCAATGTTTAATAATAAATAAATTTGTTCAATAATAGCTAACCATCCCTCAAAAGATATTACAATGTCTAAAATAAAAAGAGTGTGTAAGAAAGAACAGCTCAACCGAAAAAGAAATGTAAGCGATGCAGATCTGAAAGA
>JAUZNK010013745.1:0-22799 GCA_035046665.1 Euphysa ruthae | reverse complement strand
ATTTTTATGATAATATAATTTTTTATGTTTTTATGTCTACAAATAGATTAATAGAATAAAACAGTAAAAAATGCTAGTTGGCTAATCTCAGTACAGTCTTCCTAATTGACTTAGATAAGCTTATAATGTTGATAGATGTTAAATCAAAGTAAAGATTTTAAAAGTGTAAAATTTCAAATAATCCGCTCATAAAAAAATTTATTTGTATTATTACTATACACAGCTTCTTTAACATTCTTTTTGAATATGGCATTATTTACTGTTTGGTAGATTTTACTAGATTAACTTTATTTGGTTTACATTTGTAATGATTTTTAAGAAAGTTAAACATGTTTTTAAAAATATAAAGGTATTTATTTAAAATATACATTCCTTCATTGCCACTATAGTGTTAACTTTATTATATTTATTGTCTTAGTGACATTGATATACATATTGGTCAGATCTCAGATGTCAGTTCAAAGCTTGTCTCTACCACTTTTTTTTTTTATGATCAATTTTTATTAGAAATAGTGAATTTTTAAGTAAATTAGGCATGCAACAAAATGTTTCACATCTCACTTAATTTTAACTATTATAAATTTTGCCATGAAGTTTCTTTGTGATGTATTTACAAGTTGACTTGCTCATTTTTAAGTTTTTAAATCCTTGTT
This sequence comes from Euphysa ruthae, assembly GCA_035046665.1. NCBI lineage: Eukaryota > Metazoa > Cnidaria > Hydrozoa > Anthoathecata > Corymorphidae > Euphysa > Euphysa ruthae. The sequence goes on along the minus strand of JAUZNK010013745.1, from coordinate 22,146 downwards.
AAGCAGCAGTTATTGTCTGGGTGTTAGATACTGAATCTTGATTTTCAACCATACACAAGTGTGTAATTTTGCTATCCCCCAGTACACCTCGACTTTTGACTATAACATGGACCCTATATTTTTAAATTGTCTGAATTTAAAAATATATAAATATAGTTATATAAATATAGTTAATATGAATTCAGAAAGATATGCCCAGAATAAGCCCCAAAATAATCTTTGCTTTTAAATAACTATAAACTGCAATTGTAGTGAAACATCTTGAAGAAGGGAAGGATTATTAATTTTATGTGTAGTTAGAAATTGAATAGTCTTCAACTTCTATTGTATATTAGCTTGAAAGGCTAATTTTAATTTAAAACTTTATAATTTAGTAGTTATCTAAGGAAGTGGGTGAAAGTTACTGTGAGTGAGATAAAAATGTTTATTGGGCCAAAAATTTTGATGGGTTTTATTCATAATCCAAACATAGGTTCGTATTGGTCACTTGATGAAGAATTCCAAATCCCAACATTTTCTAAAGTCATGCTAAGGGATCAGTTCAAACTTATTTTAAAATTTCTGCATTTCAATGCCACCTTTGATTCATAAGATACTGAGCTTGACTGTTTACATAAAATCAGACCCTTTCTGGATTTGATATGGGAGCGTTGTTGGAAAGTGTACAATCCGGGAAAATTTTGAGTGTAGATGAATCCTTGGTTCTATTTAAAAGTTGATTACATTTCCGCCAGTATATCAGAACAGAGCATGCTTGCATTGGGATAAAACTGTATGAGCTAACAACATCTGATGGAATAACGCTTGATTTACTTGTTTATTGTGGTTGTATGTGTGTTCTTTTGTGATGGTGAGGAGCATATAGATATGCTTTCTGCAGAGTGAATACCATTAGAGTTAATTGCCCCTTTTCTTAATAAAAGACATGTGTTATATACAGATAATTGCTATACTAGCCCAAGCCTTGCAAGTTTTTTAATTGAAAATACTTGTGCAGAACTGTAAAAACAAACCGCAGAAATTATTCTAAAAATTTTGCTAATGTTATGCTGGAGAAAGGTACTGCATCCTTCTACCAAACAGCCAATCATAATATTAAAATGCTTGCTTGTAAGTACTAGGCCAGTAAAGAAATTCAGAAAACAAACCCAAAGTTGTATTTATGCTTTCCGCATATCACAACCCTGTCTTGGTGATACTGCTAAAGCAGACCATGATGACCACCCCATTGTGCAACCATTAATGGTAAAATCTTATAATTTACATATGGGTGGTAGAGACCATATAGATCAGCAGCTACACGGGATCCAATCTAAATGGAAAATTTACAAATGGTACAAAAAGTAGCTTTTCGTTCATTGCTATAACTTAATTCACGTAAAGTTTATCAAAGCACTCCTTTAGAATATCTTTAAAAAAAAAAATGGTAATTCTCGAAAATCCTGTTCAAAAACAAGCCCTTGCATTTTTTATTACTGTTTGTATTAAATTAGTCCAAATTGCTATTTTGTATTTCAGTTTAGTGACTTCTTTATTCCATTTCTGAAAGGATTAATTCAGTCTAAGATTTTCTTAAAACTTAAAAAAATTTGATTAGTTTAGATTATTGATATCGACATGATTTGGAAAATACTTTTTGAGATTTAATGAAATTCTTGCTTAAATACTGGTTGTATATAAAAATTTCGAATCGAGGATTCATTGAAAAAAAATTTAAATTCAATATTTTTCTTTTTTACTTTCCAAATAGTACTTCGTTTAGATTTTACTTCTTATTTTACATAAATAGAAAACATCGAAAAATTTACCTGGTCCTTTAGATTCTAGCTAATTTGTGTTTTTAGTAATAAAATATAATACGTAATAATTTTAAATATACCAACTATTATCATATTCAGGAACATTGCGTTGAAAGGCTTTTTGGTTGAATAGAGTTTTTTTTTTTTTGTGGTTTGTTGCCAGGAAGGACATCTAGATAATAAAATCAGCTTTATCCAATAATGATCATAGACAGACCCTGCGCCTGACCCCTATGCATAAGTTTTACTGAATTTATCTGTTGTTTGCCATGTTGTCATAGGTTTATAGCAAGCATTTTTTACATTGATTATATGATATGGCTTTATTCTGTTTCTAGTAAATTGCATAATCTTGTTTAGGTGGATTGCGATGCTTGAGGTGAAATGAGTGGTTTTGATTTATTATTGTGGCATGTGAAAGATTTTGATCTTCTTATAGATATATTCAGTGTAGATTTAGTTGTGTCCTTTTATAATTTTCCAATGTTTTTTATGTATAGATTTTTTTAATAAAATTTTTATGCAGATGTATGAGTTTAAGGTCTGTTTACTGTTCACAATATGCTTTCTAGTGAATTTTTTTGTTATAATCTTTGAATATTTATTGGAAAGAAAACAGATAATGGTTTATCCACCACTACTCTAAATTGTTCTTGTAATTTTTTTTTGTTGTTATTTTACTTTTTAGGAAATTTCATCTGGTGTTCTTCCTATCAACTATGAAGAAGAGATTGTCGCTCGAAGAAATGAAATTAATCGAGATCCATTGAACTCTCTTTTACTTTTCCCTGGAGATGACATAGTGGTAAGATTTTAAATTTGGTAGCAAAAAGTTTTAGATTTAAGCTTTTATTTTAATGCTTGCTCAGTTTATGCAAATATATAAGTATGGCATTTTAATGCTGAAATTTTTAGAATAACTTTTTTTTTATAAATTGAATCCGCATATGCCTATAATGGCAATTTAGACCTAAAAACAATGTTTCAAATATTTCTTGAAATCCTTTCTGTATTGTTTTGAAAAATTTTTTTGCATGATGTTAGAGGCCTCTAGAAATTATTTTTTGATACATATGGTTGGTACCCAAGGGTCAAAATAAAATTTGGTTGTCGATTAAAACCAACCAGAAAATTATTTAATTTGTGTAAAAAAATTTTTTTTAAACCGATAAAATTTGTTGTTTTTACTTCTTGACAAAACTCCTGCTGAACGTTTTTTTCATTTCTGAAAGAAATATTGCAGACATCTTACAAATATCAATCCTCCATATATATTTTAGATTAAATTGCGTTATGAAATTGTTATCAACAATCAAAGATCTCACTTTTATAAAAAAATTTATTGGAATGCTCTGGTGAAAATTTTGATTTGAAAATGTTAATTTTGTTTCCAGGAGTCCGTCAGTCTATTAGCCGCCCTTATTAAAAAGGGCTGTGGGAAATGATGTTTTAGCATTCGACAAAGGGTACAATATATTCTTGCTTAATCAAGTTTTATGAATTTTTATTTTGATGATTATTTTCCTTAAGTTACATCGTCGAGAACAAGAGTTACGTACTGAGTACTCAACAGTGCCACCTCAGGCATTCAAAGATGCATCAGATCTGTTTGTTAGAGAGGTAGTTTCATTATTTATTAGAAAATTTTTACATTTTCTTCAGCACTTTATTTAATTTTTTTAAATTATTACATATAAAAATAATAGATAATTTTTTGACTTGAATTTGGCTATTTTGAACTTTAATTATATTTTTACATTTTTCTCACACTTTTTATTTTAACCAAGTTTATCTTTTCAGGGTTCATACTGGAAAATCTTGGAAATAGCCTTATTTTTGAAAAACTCAGGGGAAAACCTGCAAACACACCTTGAAAAAACAAATTGACCTGGAAAAGCATATATATTTTTATGTGACTCAGGGAAAATTTTTTGAGTTATAATTTTTTATTTTGCATTTTTTATAATCCTACTTAATATTATCGATTCCTACTTCCATCTGGGAGAATACCCCTCCTATAAAGTTTTTCTGTTTTAAGAGGGATTTTATGAATCTGATTATTTCTGATGTTATTTTTTACTATAAATTTGAAAAAAGTAGACCGATAAAACCATCATGTGTAAACCAAATTATTATTGTGTTTTAACTATTGTTTATTGCAATAGGACTCAGTGAAAAACATATGCTTTTTAGGTCAACTCAGGGAAAATACTATACATTTCACAAAAAATCTTTTAAATTTGAGTATGAACCTTCTAGTATATATCAATATATATTTAAGTTTAATTTTAACTTTAAAACCTAACTTTTTTATGAAAAAATAGAAATATTGTTACAGTGATAATGATATATGATATATGTAAGACAAACCTGAATGACCATATCTTTGGTAGTGTTTTAAGAGACAGAATGCCGTATATAAGGCTGCAACGATACGGTCTCCTAGAAATGATGGACGAGACTAACTGTACTGGTAAACGTAGGAATATGGAAATAGGAATGAACTCTGGTGAAAGGAAGTAGTTAAAAGTGAACTTAAAAGAAAAGAATTTATATTATGAATTGGCCAAAGATAGATAGCTTGGATATCAGTCTTAAGTACCTCACCTATCCCTTGTAGCTATGGAAAAAAGGCGTTAAACTGCAAACGCTCATCATTTTAGATTTTAATAACTTGCTACTAAAAAATTTAATGTTCAGTTATTAGCATTTTTTTCAGATTTGTTTTATAGCACAAATATTTTCACACAGTTTTTTTTTGTTATATGTTAACCAACCATCAAACTATAATGAAAGAACAAAAGACCTATATGCATTTTTTTGGCATCTTGAGTTTCACTTGAAACTGTGAATTGTTCGAAAAATATTTTTTGTATTTGATTTCAGAAGTAATTGTAGCATATTTGATTAAAAAAAAATTTAAATTGAATTTAAACTGGTTAACTTCAATAATCTCTTTTGTTTTTTTACAGAATATTGCTCTTAACCTTTTATTATAACTTCCAAGAAAATCAATGTTTCCACTTTTTAGCATTTTTATTTCAAAAGAGAAACTGCAAGCAATGCGAGCTTTTCGGTTTTTGTAAAGTCTGTTTCAAATTAAGGCTTATATAAGGTTTTATATAAGTGAATTTGTCTTGTATGCAATGGTTGTAGTTGAGGGTAGATCAAGTATTAATTGATCCCTTTGATCATATATGACTACTTTAATTTAAATAGCAATTGAGAGCTGACCTGTTTTAGTCGTTTGTAGATTTTGAAAATTATCAGTTTCAGACGCTTTTTATCTATCTTTGTTTTATAATTTTGTAGGAGTGATTTAGGCATGTAAAGTGAGAAATCATTTGGCAAATTTTGTGTGTTTCTTAATATGTGCAATGTCAATTTGTAACATATCAAAACTAAAATTTATTTTCTATTGTTACCCTTTAGGTTTTTCATAGTAGGGGCTCACTTCCATGAAATTGTATTAAAATAGATATCTTTGGAATAAGAAAAAACAAAATTACTAGCACTTTCCTCTAACGAGTTAAGATTTTCAACACAGAATTCTTAAAATATTCAGTTTAATGATGACATGGAAATTTTTGAATAAAATTGGAGATCAAGTATATTGTGAATATATCATTTTGATATTTTAGTGTTTGAATGTTTACACCAGCGATCATTTGATCCTTGAAAGAAAGTACGCAGTGTTTGGCGAAAGCTATCACAATCTAAAGGGGTAAGCAGATTTCCAAGTTTCATTAAAAGATTTTTTTGAAAAAAAATTATTTATATACTGCAAAATTAAAAGGTCATCCTGTTCCCCTCATTAGGCAAAATATAATTATCTCCCATCCTAATGAGTTTCAAAATGAATACATCACCTCAACACTGTTTTAATAGCTTAAAACTATTTAAAAGAATTTATCAATCGGCAGAAAGACAAACTGACACACCAAGATGAGTCTCAGGTTTGGGCCATCTTTAAAAAAGAATTATTTTGAAAACCGTGCTCTGGTTACATCGCCATACGTATCTCTGTGCAACTTCTTGCAAAATTTCAGAAAAATCCTACGATTGGTTTTGCCTCAAATACCTGGAGGGGCATGAATTCATAGGACATTTGGTCGTCCAATTTTGAAACAGTTTTATCTGAAAGTTGAAAAAACATTTCGTGAGTTTTATATATTAAATTATTTCTAAATAATTTTTCTAATTTTTTGCTTCATGTTAGTTGGCATGATTCTGTAACATCATACGTTAATAACACGTCTGGGAAATTTTGACTCAGTTTACGGCCCAAAATGCTTTTAACTGATCAGAACGCTCACTTTTTGAAAGATTGAGACTTCCAGAATGGCTTGGCTGCTTATAGTATTTTTTTAATGATGATTTAATCCCATGAAAGGAACTCAGCAATGGTGTTGTTGGTGACTGGTTTTCTCATGGGCACACATGAATTTTGTCAATTTTTGTCCCAAAAATAAAGTTTAGATTGGCAATTTTGCATAAGTTAGAGATCCCTAGAAAGTATAATTTGATCTGTATGGTAATCTGTTGAAATATCTCATGCTTCTGTGCTAGATTATAATTCAATCAATTTTCCGACCAAAAATAACATAAAGAAATGAATCTATAATTTGTTTTTAAATTAAACATCAAGGTAGATACTCAGTTCATATTTGCAGTTAGATTATCACCTGTTAAAATATTTCATTTAGTGAATTTTTCTTAGGCCCAAGATGAGTCAAATTTAGAACTTCTGTAGTCAATATTAATTTCTTTGGCTGTATCTTTTGAGATTCACATGCTTTATGAAATTATGCACTGGTTTAATATTTGTTTGAACTCAGTAAATAGATTCGAGAACCCATTAAGTTTAAGAAAACACACTGAAATTTTCTTATGCATGATTTTCATGACCACAGATCAGCTATTCAAATGTGATATCTGTTTTTGTTATTATCTTTGTTCTCACAATTAAAAAAATCTGTTTTGGTTTCTTTTTTAAAAAAAATTTTTTTTTTCTACCGAGCTTGAATATGGCCAATTTTTGATGCAAAATGAAGCATTAAAAATTTTCTCAAAATTTTCAAGTTTATTTAATGATGATTGGTTTTGTAAACAGTTTTGATTTTTCCTGAGAAACTAATTCAAGGATTAATCTTTTTGTCTGATTATTTTTTCTGGTTGATTGTTGTGATAATTTGAGTAAAATACGGTCTTAAAATCAAAGATTATTTTTAGAAATTGACTAGTTTGATTTCCTATTTTGAATTGGTTTGTGAATGTTTTAAATATTGTATAGGCGTATTTTTTTTTGGTAAAAGTGTTAGCTGGGATTTTTTTTAAAGCAAAATATTAACTTCACCCTTTTGAAAAAAGATATTACTGCAGGCATATTTTTAAACATTCAGTCGGATTACACCAAGTTATCATTTATTAATGGTTGATCTCAGTGTTCAACAAAAGTAATTTTTAAAAATTAATGTTTTTTTCTGTTGGTAACCTTTGTTTAATGTTAAAAAAATTTTATTAATGATTTTTATATTGAAATTTTATTGGACCTAGACTACAGTCTCTGTAACATTACAATTATGCTTTGATTTTGTTGAAATTTTTAATAATGTTAGAAAATTCCTGATAAGTATTTCTGCTATTTGAAGTTTTATATTTACTCTGAAAGTAATAAAAAAAAAAAAATAAATTAAAAAAGAAAATGTAATGAGTTTCACAATTCTTTAAGTCAAAAATAACAAAAATTTAATTAAAACCCAATTTTGATGTCATAATGTAAATTTTTCTTTTTGCATTTAAATCAGAGTTTTTGACTTGATCATATTCAGTGCTGAGACTGGGATTATATTATTTGAACCTATTTTTATGACTTAGTAGATGCTCACTTGATATAAATATTTCCCTTTTTTTTAGTTGTTTTCTGGGTTTTATAATCATTTTTTTTTGCTAATATCTGTCTTGTAAAAGTTGATAGACTATTTGCAAAGATAAATTGTCTTGAGGAGGGCTTCATGAGTTAAAGCTCGGTTTTGTTGACGTTAAAAAAAAGTTTCATTATTCATATTGTTCATTTAATTCTCTTAAAATTGGCCAAATAACTATTTTTCATGTCATTATTATCTTCATTGTGGAACTATTTCCAGGTCAATTATTTAGTTCTTTTGGAGCAAGAACAGATTTATGATATGAATTCAATTTTGATAAAATCCTCAACTCAATCCAAGAACACTATATTAGCATGTCAAAAACTCTGATTCCTTGATATTAATAAATGAATATTTATTAATAATTTTTTTTTCCCAGGTTTCAAGTAGTTAATTTAAAAAGAGAGGGGTTATCAAATGAAGTTTTTGAAGTTGACATTGACATTGATGAAGTTGATAATGTACAGGTAATATCTTTTGCTTGTTTAGTTGAAAGTTTGATATTGATATTCTGACAAATTCGCCCAGAGACCTATAAATTTTATGCTTACACTTAGATTTTTAATTTTGAGAACTGGGACCCAGGTAGGAAATTGGTCTGCTTTTATGGTTACATTTAGATTTTTAATTTACACAGAAATTTTTTATTTAAACCAGACTCCAGGTTTTTGTCAAGCTGAACAAATTTTAGGGGTCAATGAGTCAATATTAATTATTATAATTAAATTATTAATTTATGAGTGAGTAAATTTTACATTATTGCTAATTTTCGAGATAAAATCTATTAAGCAAATTTAGTTTTATTCATATTGGTGCATACCAAAAATAATTGCTGAATCGCAACATCTTCAAATACAGATTTTAAAAAAAGTATCAAATTTTTGCCAATTTTTCATAATCAGATCTATTAAGAGTTTTAACTTTTCTTTGTTGTGAAATTAAACCACAAAGAAAACTGTTTGACCTACATGAACACATATTAAGAATTCTTCTTTTCTAGAATCATGCCATAACACTTCTCAAGATTAAGTGTATGAGACTTTTTATAATCAGTAGTCAAGCAAAGTTATTTAGTTTGTTTTTATTTATTTCACCCATTTGGCCATTTACTAAATATACATTTCTAATATTTTAATAGTACTATACATGATAAATATCTAAGGGAATAAGTTTTGCATTTTTTGCGGCAAAATTTTGTACTTTTAATAATTTTTTAAAAAATGATTGAATGAATCATTCCAATATTTGGTAAGAAGGCATTTAACAACAAAGTAAATATGATTTTATATGGAAGTCTTTCAACAGGGGTTTTTTTAAGCAAAATTCAATGGATTGGAAACCAATTGACTCATTTGTAGTTTGGACTATAGAAACAAAATGCTCCTATTGGCCCAATTGTATTTTATGCTGATTACATGTGTAACTCTTCTTGATAACAAATCCTTTTCTGTCAAATTCTATAATGAGGCAAAGCACACTTACCAGTTTAAATTCCAATAATTTAAAATCTGTTAAAGAAAGAATAATCAATTCCTTATCTAAATGGCTAAAGACATTATCATTGATACAAGAGACTTTGAAAACAAACACAAACATCTTAATACCATACTAACAACTATCTCCAAAATATTTTATTGCTCAGGTTATGCAGAAACTATGCCACATATTTTTTCAAAACCAATCTTACAACTAATCTAAGCCCCCTTATACGCCAAAACTTAGCCAAACTTTACAATGTCAACACAGTGTCCGAGCTACCTTTTTTTCACATCACACTCTTCATAAACTACTCTCGCATCCAAAAAACCTCTTGATCTCAGCGAAAAAACAACATATATTGTATTCTTTTTGAAAATTGTTCTTCCGTATATATTGGTGAATCTAAACAAAGTTATTAATCATAACAAAGAACATCAACTGGTTGTATATAATGCTGATCAAAACAATTAAATTTCTAAATATTGCTGCAGAAAAGACCACATTCGATTAGAGTAAAAAATCTATAATAAACACTGAATCACACCTAATCTGAAAATCAAAAAATTTGTTTACGTTAATATTTACCTGTTAGATCGAAAAATCAAAATAGATTTCAAGTTAAACTTGTTTTCATAAGTTTTCGTAATTTCTCTGTTTATTCAAATTTGATAAATAATTTCTCTGTTTATCGGAATTTGATAAGAAATTGTTTCTCAAATTATGTATGGATTTCTAAGAAAGATACTTTTCTTAGCATAGCAGCCATATTTGGAAAAAATTAGGTGATAAATATTTAATTAATAAATTTTGAAATTTGTTTTTATTCAGTATTTGTATTTAGGCTTTATAATTCTGGGGGTCCAATGTTAATTGGGTCTATGTTTATACATTTCTTTAAATAGCGATAAAGATAATGTTAGTTTCTCTGTCGCTAGTATATATGGCGTAAAATATTTTTCAATAAAATAAGTTATTCTTTAAAATTGAGCTTGCAGAGCAATTTCTGTTACTTTTTAATGTTGGCCAGAAAACAAAAATCATCTAAACTGGCTAATTTATGCTGTTCGCTATGGGACTGATTTTTTCTTCTCTGAGGTTATTTAATACGTTTATTTTTTATTTTTTCTGTATTTGGTTATAATATTTAAATACATTTAGGAATCCATTTTGGCACCTACTAAGGAGAAGGGAATCTACAAAGAAGGATATCTGACTAAATCTCCATTCCATTCTGATGGTAATCCTCTCTATGGATCTAAGGTAATTTTTCATTTAATTTCTATTATTAATTTGATATAATCTTTAAGTTTAATTTAAATTTATGGACAACTCTTTTAAAAAAATTTCTAAAGCTTGATCTCAGCGAAAAAACAACATATATTGTATTCTTTTTGAAAATTGTTCTTCCGTATATATTGGTGAATCTAAACAAATTTATTAATCATAACAAAGAACATCAACTTGTTGTTAATATATAATGCTGATCAAAACAACTAAATCTCTAAATATTGCTGCAGAAAAGACCACATTCGATTAGAGTAAAAAATCTAATAAACACTGAATCACACCTAATCTGAAAATCAAAAAATTTGTTCACGTTATTATTTACCTGTTAGATCGAAAAATCAAAATAGATTTAAACTTGTTTTATAATAAGTGTCTGTTTTACAAGTTTTTGTTATTCCAAAATAAAAAGGAACATTATAATTAGTACCATGTTTTAAAAAATTTTTTTTATCAGCCCTTCAATTTTTATTGTGATTGGATCTATTGTTTAATATAACAATAGATGAAACTTTTATTAGAGGTGATCTGAAGTTCCAAAGTTATTTTGGGATTAAACCTTGATTACTGTTAAATTTTGTCACTTTAACATTCTTTGAAAAATGTGATGAATTTTGTAATATATTTGTGTGGAGTCACAGGAGTTTGTAAGCAATACCTTAAATGCAAAATTTAGTGAGATTTTTGTCATCTGCAGCTAACTTATGTTTTTATTCTTGAAGAAACAATTATATGGATTCTATATTCTACTGAGCTTTCAATAAATAAAAACTTCTTATGAGTAAATTTCATTGCAAAACTTTGAAATCAAATCAAAGTCAAATCCTTCTGGAAAATCTTGTTTTAATTTATGCCTGTTGTGTGTTGTCGTCTTGTGTTGTGATGTGCTGTGATTAATTCGAAAAAGGCTTTAGATTAATTTTAGAAAATAAGTCGTTCAGTTTCATAGATTTATTTACTGTATGAAGTAGGAGTCTGATATTAACATGGCCTTCTAATTTTTTTGATCATTTTCCATGAGTTTTGACCCTTTTTTCAAAAAATTTCAAGAAACACTAATACTTAAGTGATTAAAGTGTATTTTATGCACATGTTCACATAAAAATATCCTCAATTGTAATAACTTTTGTAAGAAAATGCTGTTAGCTACATTGCAAGATTAGAGAAAAATATGTTTTTTTAAGTTTGCTGCTTTCGGAATAGTTAGCAAAGCATTAGGTGAGTTAAACAGCATCAAGAAAAAATGATAAACCAGATGTTTATGTTATTGTTTGTTACATTATCTGTTTGAATAAAATTACGTAAATTTGAAAAAAAGATAATTTTTCTGATGGATGAACTGATGCCTTTTAGAAGGACACACTCAATTACACACAGGTTTAATAATTCGGTATGAGCTAGTCGTAAAAAATCTTTTTCATTTTCAACAAGCAATCTTCCATATACATGGTTTTGGATATATAGTTGCTTTTTAAATAAATAACCAGTTTACTAATTTTCCCGATTTAAATTTATCACCATATTTGTGTCTGTTCTGTAAAAATTGACTTTCATAAATCATATAATCTCACTTAGCTTGGTTCATTCAGGACATTTCATCCTTATACCTTTAAATTCATCTTAGTCAACATTCAGTTGTTAAGTTTAACTAAGTTATAACTATTTTTTTTCTCATAGACATACAAAAGACGTTGGTTCACATTAAAGCAGACATCCAATGATGGATCTTATATCTTGGAATATAGGAAGGTATTGTCAAATTTTTATGGTTTAACGGATCACGTTTGATTGGTTAAACTTAGTGTTTAGAAGTCCATGTCTTAATTGTTGATAAAATTCAGATTAAATTTTTAGTTAAATCAAAAATTTATCCATAAGAGGAATTACTAATTTCAAATTTTAATATTACGAAAAGGTTTTGAAACATCCAAAACCGCTTGAATCTCAAAGCAACCTATTTTTCGTTACTTGTTTTTTAGTGGAGTTTGAGAAGTCTATGCAACTAGATGAGCAGACCAATTTTTATGTCTCAGCTACTTCGCTTTTAAAAAATGATCTGATCTCCCTTGAGAAAGCTTCTAAACATATGATAAATATTAAGGGACTTACCACTGAATCATGATATGTGTCTACCTGTACAAGGAAGTCTTTACTAAATATATCATTTATTCTAACTTAGCTTCTTCAATTCATATCCATTGCTTTAACTATACCAATTAGCCATATTTGTAATAGTCTTGCATAACCCATCGCTAGGTAATCTATCAGATTTTTTTAGGTCTAAAAAAGCAAAATATAGATTCTTTTTTATAGCCAGATACTTCTCCTGTAAGTGTCTTGAAATTAAGTTTATGTATTTTAAGTTTGTAGTTCCTCTACCTGGCATAAAAACAAACTGCTTAGCATCTATTGTCTGATAGCTTCTCAATAATTCTCTCCGTTACTTTAAAATCTGGTCTATTAACTTCAAATCTCTATTTCCCTTTCTTCCCTCTTTCCTCTCTTTCTTAGGCATATTTTTTACCCAGATAACAATTTACAAAATAGTAATTTAAAATTATGCTGAGCTTCCAAATCTGCATTATTTATACCCATTTTTATAAAATCTCTTGAGATGATAGATAGATGATTAGCTCAGGATAGATATCTTGAGCTCTCCTGCAGTTCTAATTACCCCTGAGATAATACCTAGAAGTTCTGCTGTGTTTTTATTCTTCATATTCTTAACTACCTCTTTAACCATATTCTTTTCTGTTAATTTAACCGTATTCTTTTCAGCCGAAATAGCTACACTATTAACTGAGAACTCCAATTTTTTTTTTTGCGTAAAAAAATACTGGTTTACAATTTAAAAACAACATTTAGGATACCATATTTCAACCATTTCTCAATTTTATTAAAATTTACAACCTTGTGTTTTTAGTTAGGCTCTTGTCTACAATTGCACCATGCGAAGAACACATTGTGAATTTTGTAAACAATTCAACCATTATGGAAATTGAAAAGAGTGCTGAGTTAGCTTTACTTAAGAGCACATCGTGAATTTGGTGAACAATTCAACCATCATGGAATTTTTTTTTAAATTGCAGAGTTACCATTACTTTTAAATTCTTGTCCCACAGATTGCTTTGGAAGTGTGTAAATATATTTTTACAAATAACATGAAGAATTATATCCACTCTATTTAGTACAAATTAAAATTTTAATTCGAAGAAATCAAAAAATTATTTGAAATCCAGTAACGATATTAACACGACAAATAATTAATTAACTCAATTAATTAAAATAATTAACACAATATCAACACATGTATAATGTTAAAGACAATAATTCCCTCTAATGCTGTTTGCTTGTGTTCTTTAAATTATTTTTGCCTCTGAAACCAAACACAAGTTCTTTTTGATTTTATACACCAGTATAATCAATATGGTATTTTAATACACATTCTATTAGGTTAAGAGTACTGAGTGCATCTACAGTCTCTGGCTCTTGAATGCCAGAAAAACGGGGGACAGGATTACCATTTTTTAGTTAACGGATATACAATTTCTTGCTCAATGATTCCTTCATCAGTAGAACCATCTGATAAGTATGCATGAAATAGCATTTTTCAAGTCCAAATTAAATGCGTCTGAAATTTTTGACATGATTGCACTTGCAAATATTTTATAATCTACATCGTGATAGTTTTTGCAAATGGCCATCAAGTTATGCTTTTTCTTACAACTAACTCATCAGACGGAATTAAACAATACTGCCAGCTCCGCTTGCTTCTCTTTTGACAATTTATCAACAGCTCTGGCCACTAGTCTTTCTTTATGTCCAGTTTCTTCTTTTTTTTTAGTCATAATTCTTTATTAATAAAGTTTATATGACCAGTATCATTACTGTGTCGCAAAATATAATTTCTGTGACAAAGGTTAGTTGCTTTTGTCACTGCATTCTCAGGTTCACTATGTTTTTGTAATTCTTACATAACCAACATGTAAAAGAGTTATTTACAACATCGTCTTGAATCCAAGTTAGCTTCACAGAGCTATCTTCACACGAGTTTTGATTTGGTGTGCACCAAAAAAACTTGTTTTTCTATTTATTAAATTTTTGAAAGAATAGATATAAATTTTTATTAGTTCTTGATTTCTTTTTATTTACAATATTAACACCGCCATCATCATTACTTGTTTCTATTTTTTTGGACCAAAATAATTTAATAAACGTTTTTCAGCCATAACTTGAAAAATATCTACAGTTTATTATTTGTTTATTTATTTCATGGCATTTGTAAATTGTTGCAAGTTTAATCGAACAAAAATGGCTCTCCATTGAAGTGTGAGTTTTTAAGCCTCAGTAAAATACAAAAGGTAAATTTTTTAAAAATTTATAAATTTATACATTTCACAGTTTATAAATCAGTATAAATATTGCTTTTACAATATTGACTATGTTGAGAATGTCACTCTAGAAAGAAATTAAATAGAATCTTCAAATCATTTCAAAATTATTTAAAAATTATTTAATTATGATAATATTAGAAAATGTAAGTACATATCGAAAAAATCATGCAAAACAATGAAATTCAAATAATGTAACTTAGCATCAGATACAAATCAGACTCTATAAATTACATTACCAGTAGGAAACACTTAAAAATGTTTCTTTTCTGCATGACAAATTGATGATATTTCAAATTATCTATTTTTGGAATATGGTTGGACATGTTTATATTTTTATTTTGTTTTTATATTATACAATATAAAAGCTGCTTTAACATAAAATTGCTTCTAGAGTAGAATGAAATTTAGAACTGATAGGAAAATATTGTAAATTTAACAGTGAAAACTTGTACTTTTGTTATGTTGAACTGAAATATCATATATCACATCATAGAATAATTTTTAGCAATGCTGGCCTACTGAAATTTATCTGTTATTTTTATTGCTTCTAATTATGGTCATCATCGTTTCTTTCTCATTTTCTCCTTATTTTTCATTTTCTAGGAAGAGGGCAGTGCAATGGCTAAGGGTACTTTATACTTGGACTCCTGTACTCAAATTCGTAAAGGAATCAAAGGGCGTATGCATGGATTGGAATTGCACATTCAGGATAAAATTTATGGCTTAGCTGCTGATAGCCTTTCAGAAATGGAAGTTTGGGTACAAGTTTTATGTAAAGCTACCGGAATTGAAATAGAACAAGAAAAACAATCTCGCAATTTTTTTGGTGGAAAATCTACTCCTACTAAGCATAAAAACTTTCGAGAAAGTCTTCGTAACAGCAGCCATCCCTTATTACAAGAATATGCTAGAGAGTCCGATCAGGGAAATTGGAAAAACCGCCAAGAAAAACGAAATAATTTGTTTTCAATATTCCCTGATTTGAATAATAGCTATGGTGTAAATGAGTTGAAAAACAATCTTATTGAGCCGTATAGGGAAAATTCTGGTATACGGTTTTTAATACAATGTCAGAATTTGAGTTTTAAGTTAAGTCAGGAAAATTCAAAAAGTTGCGAGGCTTTTTTCTTTACTCTTGCACTATTTGATGCAAGAGCTGGAAAGAAACTATCTGAGGATTTTAATTCTGAGTTAAATGATCCTATTTTTAAAGAGCTTCTGATTCCTAATGATACCATGAAAGAAAATGGAATCACTTCAGAAGTTGATAAAACAAAGAGCTTCCATTCTCCCAAACAGGTAAGTTTGAATTAAATAATTTTAAATTTTGATTAAGATATCTCTGTGTGTTAAATTAATCTTAAATTTATCTCATTTGTTTTAAAATAAATTAAGTTTGAAGAATTTTTTAAAAGAGGGCTTTAGTGAGGAATCACTGTAATAAGAATTAATTTTTTCATATATTTTTCAAGCTTTACGTTTACGTTTTTACAATTTTTCCTAATGTTTTGATAACAAAATGTTCCTATACTGTAATATTCCTAAATCTGATTTCTTCAAGCCTACAAAATTATTCATTTTTAAGGAGTTTTTTTCTGTAAATATTATATCATCATTATTTTATCAAGTTCTTAAAATTGAAAAGCATATAAAATAATATTCCGTTATAAAAATTTCTCTCTAGTTCAATATGGTGTTTATTTCAGTGTGTATTTACAGTTGATAATCCTCATCAAGAAATTTATTTGGTAATTCGTATTAACAAAATGCTGCAAGGAGGTATTGGTCAATGTGCTGAACCATATATCAAACATTTTGATAACCCAAAAGTTGCCCAAAAAGTTGCTAAACAGTTTAAAATGTCTGCTAAAAGGCTTGGACAGTTTAAAATGCCATTTGGTTGGGCTGCTAGGTAAGTTTTCAGACAACTCTATAGTTTGGCAAAAGTGAAAACTTTAATTCTTAATCTTGCCAATCATTTATCAGTTGATTTTGATGATTTAAAAATAAGAAGAAATTTTACACAATTTTTTTTTTACTGTTGTTTAACACAGGGTTTCATGATCAATACTTTGAAAGATGAAGTAAATGATAATTGCAAAAAGATATTTGCAAAAGTAATTTTGCTCTTGATTGTATTTTAAATTATTTTATAGGCCAGTGTTCAAAAACAGTAATGGTGAAATAGAAGATATGCTTGAATTTACACCAATATTTAAGCAGGTAGAATTGTTTGCAACTTTTAGTTTGTCATTTAGTAAGCAAGCATGTATGTTTGTTTTCCTTATGATAATAAATATGTTATGAATAAATGAATAATTAAATTCATAAATTAGCCAGCATCAATGCTGATGCAGCAAATATTCTATTTAGACCTCAAGAAATCTAAATAGCTTTTTAGTAAGAATCACAAGGTAAGATATTCAGACTTCTGACCAGTTCACTCCTAGATTGACCCCTATGTCTCTATCACTAATTAATTTTTTTGACAAGTTCACTCCTAGGTTTTGATCACTTATTAATTTTTAGAAAGTCCTTCAAAAACTAGAGAACAAAAAATTCATGAATATTTTTCATGTCCTAAAATTGCTAATGATTGAAAGTTGATCTAATGGGTTCAATGTATTTAATAGATATGTAAATGGCAACTGCAGTGAGATATGTTATTTCAATGTGAAGATCTTATACTTGAAATACAAATCTGTTTACATAATTCATCGCTAAAATTTTCTTGCTTGACCCTGTGTTATTTATTTCTAATATTTTCTTCTCTCCATGAACTCGTTACAGTTTTTTACCAAAAGATTAAATTTTAGTTTGATGTTTAAGTAAAGTAATTAACCATCCTATGTGAGAAAGTGTTGTAAATCAATTTGAATAACTGTCTTTAGTAATGACAGCTACCCTGTGTTAACTTTTGTTTATCTCTCCAACCAAGATAGTTTTTATATATAGAAGCTTATCTTTTATTACCTTCTTGGGGAGAAGGATTTTGATATACATGTGACAAACTGAAAGTATTTCTTTTATTGATGATAAAACTTAACTTAAACTTATCTGATTAATATTTCCCAAAATTAATTTTTGACAATGTTTGATTTTTTAGGAAACTGGTAAGCTATCTGATGATGAGCTGTTACGAAGTCTTTTAGATCTTAAAGGGTGTGTTTTATTTTGTATTTGTATTGCGTATTATAATACTTGTTGGGTTTCTTTAATTTCTTGTTCATATGTGTGACCATGCATGTGTCCATTAAATATTTTTTCGGAATCCATTTATTAATCGTTCAATAACTTGGGTGCAAAAATAAGTTTTTTTTACTTTTCTGCTGGTCTTTTTTTTGATTTTTTTTTTTCAAAAATTTTATATGAATATCTCCTGGAAGAACTTATATATTATTTTAAACTCTTAAGAGCTTTATAAATCTGGTTCAGGTTGAAGTACTTTGCTACATCTGTTTTAACTGAATTTTTTAGTCTTTTCTTTTCTTTTTCCAAAATGTTTAAAAACATTTAATTATTAATATTCTGTAACTTAACTCACTCTAGTGGTGCGAAATATTTTATTTTGAATTTCCTCCATCAGGATTGTTTTTTTTTTATCAAAAAATTAAATAACTTACGTTACATTTCATATCATGCTTTGGGTATGACTGAAGTTTGCAGAAAGTACATTACAGTACATTACATACACTTCCATTCCTTAAAGTTCAAATTATTGAAATAAGGAAATAAGAGTCTTTGAATTGACCTTTTTCTGTTTTTTTTTTGTCTGTTTTTCCGTTTTTTTTTGTCTGTCTGTCTGTAGCACTTTTCTTTCAGTAACCATTATTTTTAGGTAATGAGTCTGCACTAAATTTTATAAACAATGTATTTAATTCACCTGAGTATAAACTACTGGTATGCAATATAAATATTCATTATTTCTAGAGAATTAAAGAACAAACAGATTATTCCTGGTGGGTTCAGCTGTACAATATCTGTTCTTCCTCCAAACCATCCAAGTATGTATTTGATAGCTAATTTTTTTGATATACACTGAGATATTGCCTCTTTAAATTGGATGATAGTAATTTCACAAACAGTTATTTGGCCTACGTCTTTATTACTATGAAAACAAAAGTCCCTTAAATTTAAATAGTCTGGTTAAAGCGCATAAATAAAATGGAAATTCATAAAAAATGTTATTCCTTTTAAAATCAGGTAATACATGTTATAATGCGTTGTAGATTTTTTTTAATATCTCCTAGGATTATATTTTTACCAGACATTTATTTTTACAAAAAAAATATAAATAAACCTCTCTTAATAATAAAATTTGGAAAATTTTCAAGAAATTAATGAAAACTCTATGGGGTTTGAAAATGTATTTCTTGATGTGAATCAAACCATGGTGATCTCCTAGAATGACCTTAAATCACTATATTTAGTCCAAAATGTAGATTGAAATACTTTTAAATGCACCAATTATTTTAGTTATTTTTATCAACCATCAGCATGATAATGAAATTATATGAGCATCTGGGTAAAATTTGGTTAATAAAACACTTTAACAAGAAAACAACATTATAAAATAACAGAATAAACATAAACAGTAGCATCAAGATATTAAAAATATCCAGATATATCATGAAGCTGTTTGTTGTTCTTATTTTACAAACTTTCTAAAATACCAGTAACAATTTAGGTGAAGAGATACAAAATCATTTCTTACTTCAGCCAAATCTAAGCTATCTATTAATTCTTTATGAATTTTTTATATTGGTAAAGGAGTTAAAACATTCACTTGGTTGACCTTAACCATGTTTTTAAACGTCTGGCCGTAGAAAACAACATTTCTGGTGTACACAATGTTGCGGGCACAATGTTGCTGGATTCACTGTCAGCAGCTTGCAGACAGTTATAACATCTGGGATAAGGCTTTTCTTTGCACTACTGATTTCTATAATTTCATTGTAGATGGTTTTCAATAGACTGGTTTCTACCTGAAACAGGTTGATGTCAATCATCGTTGTATGTTTCACTCATAAGTTCTTTAAGAATATAGATAACTTCATACAGATTATATTACTGTTAATAGAACTTAATAAAAACAATTCAAGATTCTTAAATGGTTGAAAACTAGGTTTAATTGAAAATGTTTTGATGTCAAGTGCTTTAAAAATGACTTTACATTTATCTTTCGCAGAAATTAGTTGTAGGCTTCTTCATTATAATTGTGACCATTAATTTAAAAATAGTTCACAAGCGATCTGTAGTTAGGTCTTTTTAGTTGTCTGAACAAAACTGGTTATCCAATGAAGCTGTGTTTAGATGCTTTAACAAACACACTATCAAAAATAAATGAACTGCTTCATCAGTTCGCATATTTTCAGGTGTTTCAACAGTTAACTGGGTGGTTCTTTGACCTTAATTTGATGGCACGTTTTCGTGTTGCATAGTTTTGGATGAGTTGTCGGTCATGAAATATAATGTCCAGGATGAAGACCAAAGTAAAATTTAAATTTCTTCATTTGTGACTCACAGACTATTATTTTGGTGCAAACCACTTTGTAGAGACTGTCTTGATGACAAATGCTCCAAAGTTTTAAAAGGTTTACAAAACGACAAATATTCTTTATTCGACATATTGGTGTATTAGTCACATATGATTGCATAGAATTTGTTCATTTTTATATTGCTTATCCCGTAACACATTTGCCATGATTGAAATGAACTCTGGAAATCATGGTGGGTGTAACATCTTAGTTTACCATAATAATTTGATTTGAACTGCTCTACTAATGCTGGGTGATCCTTTCCTCTCAGTAATATCAGCTTTCTTAAATTATCATTGCCATCTTCATTTCCTCAATGAGCAATTTCCTGCCAAGCCAATTATTGCATACATTCGATGACCATTTTCAAGTTACGTTCATTGTATCTAATTTTTGTAAGTTCAAAGCTATTAAGTTCTGCAACATTGCTAAAATGTTCTAAATTGTTTCTTATTTTTACGACTTAACACTAAAAATACTAGAATTATTTTAACTCATGACTTTCAATGAAAAAATTATCAAATTAATTTATAGAAATATGTTAGTGATGTGAATCGAATATCTGAAGTAACACCATATTTTAAATTACTCAGCATGAATAATACATTTGTTGCTGTCTAATTTTCTTCATCATTTACTGCTGCTTATTTTTCTTAGACTGTTATTCACCATCATTAATCCCGTTAAAACCATTTTCTCGATCGGAAGATGTTGCAATCAGTTTACAAATACAGACGTTCTGTCAGAAGAACACACTAACAATGGCTCCTTCTAGTGAATATTCCGCTAACTTTTATATCTACCCTATCTCTCTAAATTATTCTTCAGTAAAATCAGTTAAGGTGAGTATTTTTTTGCAATTTTTTGAAGAATTATATTACTGCTACTTTATACTTGCTATTATTTATTATTATTTTTTAATAATTGCAAATGGGAGTTATAATTAGAGAGGGAGCTTATAATAGG
The DNA here is from genome assembly GCA_035046665.1 of Euphysa ruthae. Taxonomy (NCBI): domain Eukaryota; kingdom Metazoa; phylum Cnidaria; class Hydrozoa; order Anthoathecata; family Corymorphidae; genus Euphysa; species Euphysa ruthae. The sequence continues at coordinate 760 of JAUZNK010013745.1, read as the reverse complement.
AGTCACAATTGTCATAAACTGTTTTGTAGCTGATTTTCTGTTCACAAAAAATTGTTTAGATTTCATAGAAAAAAGTATTTAATTTTATTCTGTTTTTCCTGGTAATCCACCATATCGACTTTTAAACTTCTTCTTAATGAAATTTCATTGCTTTTTTGACTAATTGGTTTGAAGCATTTTTTAAAATATTCTTGAAATTTGTTCATTATTTAAAAAAAATAATATTGATGAAGTTAAAAGAGATAATTTTTTGTATATAAATAACCATTTGTCAAAAACCCTCATTCAAGTACTGGGCCTGAAAATGGAAAACTTTTACTGGTAATATCATTTTCTTGGAATCTTCTCATTTTATATTTTGATTTTGCATGAATTAAAAGATCATAAGTGCTTTTTTTGACATTAATAATTGTCGTTTTTTTTTTTTTTTTCCTAAATTTTGAACAGTATTGGAATGCAATTTCAGGCAACAAGCATTGAATTTTGAGTGAGGTTAAAAGGTATTATTTCTTTTTGCATAGTTGGTACTGAGTCCAAATGTTCCCAAATATGGTCATTTTAGGTCCAAAAAATGATTTAAATTTTTTTGAAATCTTAAATGCTTGACTCATTAAATTAAAATAAAACACTTTTTTTTAAACCTCAAACTGAAACAAAATGATTTTTACGTTGAAAATTGAATCTGTCAATTGACCATTTTCCCACACCAGTACTCACGTCTGGGTCTTTTAGTCTGCAGAAAATTTTTGTTTGGATATAT
>JAUZNK010013734.1:0-22802 GCA_035046665.1 Euphysa ruthae | reverse complement strand
GTATTATTATAAAAGCTGCTATGAAACATTAATTTTAATAGAAATGATTAATTTCACATTTCAAAAAACATGTTTTTCACCATACATCCCCCTTAATAATGTTTCTGACACCATCCTTGAGAAGAATTCTTTTGAAATGGTTAATGCCGTAAAAATTTAAAGATTAAAAATAGTTTTTTTTTCTCTTAATAATTCCAAGACCACAGTTTCTAACCTTGCGAAATATTTCTTTGTCTGCATAAGTTTTTGTTCAGTTTATCCATAAAGCTGGTTTTTCTTTAACATTCCTGTCAAACCACTTTTGAGAATTGCTCCCTAACTTGCTGTTTTAAAGGGTAGAATGTCATCAATAATTTGTTGAAATTTATAAGAAAAATCTATAAAGTCCTTTTTGACATTATCAAAGGTCTCATAGTTTTGGAAATTTTCTTCGTTTAATTTTCCGTTAAAGAAATTTTCACAATAGTTGAGCATACTTCTAAACCTCGTGCACTTTTTCGTATCAGTTCATACCTAATCAATTTACGAGTAGAGAAGATTGACTGATGATCCAAAAGAGAAATTTCAAGTAATCCATGCTGGGTAACTTTTTCTGAGGCGTCTGTGAGGATGTCTAGAAAATGTGACTTCATACAGGTGAATGGGATCCCTAATTAGTCAAATTATACCAAGAGAATATTAGTGAATGCATTTTCTATATTATTTTTAGGTAAATTATCATCGAAAATTAAACCATATCTGATGTAACAAACAACTTTTCCGCCAAATCTATTTCTGTCTTTCCTTAATATCTTGAACTTTTAGTGATTCCAACTACTAAGAGTTTTGTTTCAATTGCAATCTTCCTTAAGTTTTAATTTAGACGACTGAAATGTAGTACCTTTTGCCAAAGGGAAATAGCAGTTGCTGGTATTCTTGCGGAAGATATTCTGTATTGTATTGCACAAGACCTGGATTAAACTTAATATCACCAGATAATGATAACATAAGAAATTCGTGAAAAATTATTTAGTTTGGCGAGCATTATTCACGATGCTAGGTCAAGTCAGTTGTGCGTTGTCATATACAAATAAATTTCTGGTTGGCATAATTTTAGCATAAAATCGAAAAGAAATAATAGATAGCCAAAATTTTGGGCAGAGCCCCTAAAACCCACCCTAAGGACTGAATTTGTGGGTGGGTGGTTTACGTTCATCTACAAGAATCAATATTTTAAAAGAAAACACTTCTATCTCCAACTGAATTCAATGGTGAACAATGGTGAATCAGAATCCACTTTATCCTCCTTCTTTACAACGCAATTATGAGGTAAAAATAACTTATTACGCCATAAATATTTCAGGATAAAATGACTGTTTCTGAAGAAAAATACTGTATAGGCAAGTAGCGGGAGGAATTAGATTAATAAAATTATTCAGATCAAGAAATAACAAATTTTTTTCTTATGAAATATGTTAATAAAAATAACTTTCAGCGCCAAGAGGAGAACTGGGAACCAGACCTGGAAAAGAATAAAATATAATTTCAACATATACAAATAGATGTAATAAATTACCACAAATTTAATCTTAGCTATCATCTATTTTTTTTTTTCTTTTTAGAAGCAAGCATCATAAATATTAGCTTAGCAAAACTTACCAATAAAATAAAAAAAAAAGAAAAAGTTCTCCCTGGATCGCAAAGTTGCATTTGTTGTGAGAATCTCTATTGACATATACAGGCACATTAGATGATGAAATAGCTTTCAGGGGTATTTCAAAATTAATTGCAATTTAAAAATTTTATTTTTCAATATAAAAAGATTTTTTTTTTTTAATTTTGTAGCCATCTAATTATAGTTTCATAATTGTATTTGTTTGATATGAAAAATATCACAAAAATACAAAATACAGAGGAAAATTACCAGTGTTGGATGGACAGAACAGATTTGGACATAGCTCATTCCATTTCGGTGCCGCATATTTCGACATAGTCGAAACTGACAGAGTAGCATGCATGCGCGGAGAAGTCCTTGTTCGTTTGCACGTCAAAGAGTCAACACAGCTTTTATACAATAGAAAATATAATCTAACTATATCCAATAAAAATTCAACGATTAAAGCTAAATGCATTAATTTTTTTCGTTTATCTTTACTTAATGTTGTTTTAGCTCGTTTAATTTTATAATCTGTCTACATGGCAGACTCAAATGAAAACACAAACAACGAGCACGAGGGAGTGAAAAAGAAATATACTTTCATATAGAGGAAAAAAACATGACAAAAGTATGAAATCATTAAAAGGCTTTATCATAAAACAACAAAAACAATACCTTAGTTTAATAACTGCTTCTTTGGATAACTCAGTTAAAGAGTTAAATAATACAATTTAAATAAGTTCAAACAACTTGAAAATGAAATGTCCGAGTGCCATTCGGGAAATGGACAAAACGTTGGGATGTCTGATCGACCCTCAAGGTCTAGACAAATTAGCAACCATAGTCGTAATAATGCCCAAGAACCTCTAGAAAAAAAGACGGAAAATTGAAAGGTCTGTAGTCTCAGCAGAATCACATCATGAGAAGGATGATAGTATTGATATCCATGTCGAGTCAAATAAGTTTGATAATGAAGCTAATGAAAATGGGGTGGAGGAATTTCTCCATACTCAGAACAGGGAGGAATTTGAGACAAATCAGATTGATAATGAGGAAAATGATGACAAGATCAGTAAATACCTCAGTGATCTGATTGAGGTGGAATTTGGCCCAGAAATTAAGGAAAGGCTATCCAAAGGTCTCCAAAAAGTCTGGACCAAGGATATAAACAAAGAAAAACTATCTAAGCTTTTAAAAGAGTAGAGTTTCCTGGGAATTGTTAAATTGCAAAAACTCCTATGGTAAACCCATAAATTTACTATCAATTAAAGGAACCAATGCAAAGTAAGGATATAAAACAACAGAGATAACAAAAGCTTATTGCTAAGACTGCTATTCCAGTCATGAAAATAATAAGTTGTCTCTCTGATGTTGTAGGTGGCGACAAACTGTCAGCCGTTATTAATTCGGGTGTTGTCAGAACACGTAAAAAGGATAGTTTATTTTCTTTAGGGAAAGATTTTCGGCAATTAAGAACCAATAAAAGCATTGTTACAGATAAAAATCTTTTTACCGAGAAGACTGCAAAAAAAAAAAAAAAAAGTCAATGCTAAAGAAAAAGTCTATAGTCTGAGCGCTCATGGTCTTCTGCTCATGGCAGAGAAAACTTTTCAAGTTCGTACTAGAGGAAAAAGTAGGCGTAATCAATTCAATGCTTCAAAAGAAACTACCGATTTTTCCCGAACCAAAATCCCTCGGGAAAGAACACACAGAGAGGCTCCTGGATAAACAAGAAACATTAAAAAGCCAGGTAAATATTGAACCATATGATTTCAGCTTGCTGCGTTTATCTGAAAAAGTCAAAAATGTTAAAAATTGGAAATAAATCACATCAGAAAAATTTATTATTGATATTATTTTACAAGGGTTATTTCTAAGATTTGATCTGCATCCAAATCCCACACAACCTTATGATTATGCTAAAACGAAGTTTCGGACGAAGTTTCAATGCTTGCTTTAGAAACCTATAAGCTAAAATAGAAAGGGGTCATGGTACATATAAATCACATAAAAGGTGATGTATACAGTACTATATTCACTCTCACAAAAAAGGATGGCAGTAAAAGAATGATTTTAAATTTGAAAAATCTTAAAAAAATAGAGTCCCTCCGCAATGTTATGAGCATGATACATAAGTATGAGTAGATGGCGTCAATTGACCTAAACGATGTATTTTCCCATTCAGAACACTCACCAAAAATATTTGAAGATCATGTTTAACCATGAATGCTTAAAAGTTGCTGTGATGCCAAATGGCTACAAAGATGCTATACGTGTTTTCACAAAAATTCTGAAACCATTGTTTGCCAAAATAGGAGAATAGGGCCATCTCTCGATGGTTTATGTAGATGACTCATATTTGCAGGGTGATTCCTTCAGAGAATGCGAAGAAAATATAAATCTTTCTTTCGCTTCCCTTCAAAATTTGGGTTTTACTATCCATGCAGAGAAATCAATTTTAATTCCAACTCAAGAAATCACATTCCTAGGTTTCGTTATAAATTCTAAGGATATGACAATTAAATTAACAGAAAAAAAAGAAACAGAATACTTCAAGCAAATAATATTCTAGGAAAACATAAGGTCTCACTAAGAGAAATTTCAAAATTTATACATACTGTTTCATCTCTGATAGCAATTCTTTTAGGCTCCTTAAACTACAGAGCAATGGAGAGAGACAAAATAAATGGCCTGAATTGGTCCAAGGGGAAATTTGAGGCAAAAATTTTATTATCAGAAGCAACACAGGTAGAATTAAGTTGATGGAAAAATTCTCAAAAATTTTATTATCAGAAGCAACACAGGTAGAATTAAGTTGATGGAAAAATTCTATTTTAAACTCAGTTACACAAATTAACAATACTCCTCTTTTAACAAATACATTTTATAGCGATGCTAGTATGCGAGGTTGTGGTGTTTGCAATGAAATAACTAAAATTAATGGTCGTTGGCCACTCTTAGAACAACAGAGCCATATAATTTAATTGGAACTTTTGGTCATTAAACTGGCATTATACTCATTTAAAAATACTTAAAATAGTCATGTCAGAGACATGACAGACAATATCACAGCTACATCATATATTAATAAAATGGGAGGCATAAAGTATCTTCAGTGAGACTTATTAGCCAAGGACCTATGGCTATTTTGTATACGCAAATATTTATGGCTCTATGCAGCTCATATTTCAGGGGTGGATAATGTTGATGTTGATGAAGCATCAAGAAAATTTGAAGATGCACATCAATAGTCTGTTTCTGATACTGTTTTTAAAACACTATGTAGAAAGTGGGATACACCTGATATAGATTTATTTGCAACAAGACTAAATAAAAAACCACCAAAATATGTGTCTTGGAAACCTGACCCTGGTTCTATAGCTGTTGATGCTTTTTCCGTGTGAAGGTATTTTTGCTTATATATTTCCCTCCTTTTAGAATAATTTGGAGTGTTGAAAAAAGCGACGAAAGAATGCGACAAGCTCATATTGATAACACCTCTGTGGGCCACACAGAGCTGGCTCCCAGTGATAATGAGTCACAGCTCATTGTCACTAATGGCAAACCCTGTCATAAGGCCCATCGTCATACCATTGCAAGATGGATAAAAGAAACTCTACAATTAGCTGGTATTGAGACTGATATATTTAAGCCACATAGTTGTCGCTCTGCTTCAACATCTGCTGCATCCAGAGGGGTGCTACCCTTCATACAATATTTAAACATGGCAACTAGTACAGAGCCAGTTCATTTCAAAGGTTTTACCACCAGGAGTTATTGTCAGTTGAAGAAGTGGAAGATGACCTTGCATTAAATGTATTAAAATCTTTCAATTCTTTTTAGCTTAAAAACTTTGTAAAAAAGTATTGAATGCTTATTTATTGTGATAAATCTCACGTCCAGCCTACCCAGTCTAGAGTTAAAGTCTCTTTCAGTTTCGGCTATGTTGAAAGATCCAGCACCGAAATAGAATAAGAAGATCTAACAAGTACTTACGTAGTTGATTTTCCATTCCATGTGTTGGATCAGAGACATGGAGTAAAGCGACTGTCTACCTTCCCAACCTTTGTTTTATGTTTTTAATTTGCAAAAACGTGGTTTATTTGACGAAGGGTATTAATACGAAATTATCTAAAGATACGCAGCTACACACCAATCCAACAGCTACTCACCAATCCGCCAGCTACCCACCAATCCACCAGCTACCCACCAATGCACCAGCTCTCCACCAATCCTCAAGATTTAGTTGAAAAATTTTTCATGTGATTTTTCATTTGCAGACTGTATGGACTCTGAGTGCGACAAATGCACCACTACGGACATTACAATTGAAAATTTTGAATATGCGAGAGATGATGATCATACTGTTACATATCACAAGTGAAATAATGTTGACAACATAATACAAAAAGTCACGGTATCCGTTGATGCTGAAGATGCTACCTATCTGTTAAATGAACGTACATATGTATTGAAAAGACATATATTTGCAAAAAGAGAACAAAATAGTTAAATAGTTAAAATTTTTATAAAAAATTTACAAAAAAACGAAACCTTGTTGCATGTAGATTATACAGTAAAAACTATTCCAAACAGGAACAACAAAAAGTGCAAAGCGCATACTTAGGTCATGTTTTCAATTTTTTCCACTTGTTGTTATCTGAAAGACGGCAGCAATATTTTAGTTAATGAAAAAAATATTACAATAGCATCAGAATCATCAGATCATTCGCGCATAGCAGCATTCTCGAGCGTTAACAAAATAATTTCACACTTGGGTAACAAATATTTTGACAGTTTTTCTTTGCCGATAACACTTTATGTATGGAGTGATGGATGTGCCAGCTAATTCCAGTCCAGATTTGTATTTGTACTTATGACGCATTTATCGAAAGACCGTACTCTAAATTGGTATTATAATGAACGGCACCATGAGAAAGGACCAATGGATGATTTGAGAGGAACTGTTAAAAATTAAGTCTTTTGACATGTAATCAAGATCTTGGAGTGCAGAGTTTCGCTAATTAATGCTGATAAGATTGTAAACGACATTGTCTCACTCTATATGTCACATGATGATAACATGGTTGAACCAGAAAATGTAAAAAATGCACTTGCTATCAAAGGAACACTACAAGTTCACAAGACTGTTCGGCAATTTAAAAAAGATGATGTGTGCAGACTGGAGTTTTTTAATCTTGCCAGTGATTTCGAACCATTCCATACCCAGTGGTATCGTAAAGATGGTGATCCGAAGGTTTGTGGACATGTGATATTGCCATTCAAGTATTCTTCTAATACAAATTGTGCCTATTGTAAAAAGCAATAGGAGAAATGCGAAGTATGCTTGAAATACTTCTTGTGCGACCAATGGTTTCATGAATGTTGTTTCCATGTTTAGAATAATATATATTTTAACAACTATATTAGTTTCATGTTCCAAGCTCAATTTCGAAAATATATTTAAAATTCACTGAATTTAACTGTTAACTGCATTTTTTTTATTATTAGGATAACTACAGTATAGTTAGTTATCAATGATTGCCAAAATTTAGGTTGTTACTTGCAGAAGTTGGACTTGAATGCATTGCCTTAGTTATTTATAAACGATGACGTCAAGGAAAAAATCTATAAAAAGTGTCGGTTTGACCATTTATCATTTGACCATTTCATGTTTATTTGTGATTACATGTATAATTGTATACACATGGTTTCAACCAGACATAGCAAACATACATTAGTTTGTTGGTTATATACACACACAACCCAACAAAATTAATAATGGTGACCACGCTTCTTTTTTTTTTTAGACTTTTCTATCCGACACTGTCCATCCAACACAAAAAGTATTTCATTGAAACCAGATTATTGGAAATATGTTTTAACAATAAAAATCAATGCAAAAGACTGGCATAACCCTACTTATATATTTAAAAAAAGATTTTTATGCAAAAAATTCATATTTTAGAATTACAGTTGAAACAATTTTCTGACAGAAACGCTATTTTTATCCTGTCTATCTGACACCGTGATATAATTACTCGCCCAATAATATGTATCATGAATAAATTTAACTGTTCATTGACTTCGGTGTAGTATTAACTAAACTTATATCTAAACTAGTAAAATTTAACATATATTTATCTGGTTATTTTTTATTTGACATTGAAGTATCGTTTGTCCATACTTCTGAAATAGCCCCTCAGCAATAAATTTACCAAAAAGAATTATAGCTGACTCAAAATCACATAATTAAAGAAGGTTAACAAAAATTGGTCAAAATTTTTAATTACACAATTATAACCATTCACTGTCTGTGATAAAACTTAACCCATTGTTTAGTCCAACCTATTTAGAAGCAACCATAAAGGTATAATATTTTGTTTACTTGTAGAAACACATCTCTAAAAATCATCTCTTTATGTGAATGTTGCCCAAAACAGCTCGACTAAACATTACTTACGTCTGATTCGAATTAGCATCAGGAGTTTGCTGGAATCCTCCAGCAGTTTGTCCAAATCCTGTAGCAGTTTGTCCAAATCCTCCAGTAGTTTGTCCAAATCCTCCAGCAGTTTGTCCAAATCCTCCAGCAGTTTGTCCAAATCCTCCAGCAGTTTGTCCGATCGAACCAAAAGTAGGAGTTGTGGCACTGATAGATCCAAATGTGGGCGCTGTACTTGAAGATAAATTACCAAATGTAGGTGTATTTGACGAACCAGCACCAAATACACTGCCACCACCAAAGGAAGGCGAGGTACCAAAAATAGCCCCTCCACCAAAAGTACTAGACTGAACCAGACTTGAGCCAAAAGTGGGGCTACCACCAAATGCAGGAGGGCTACCAAAAGCAGGGGCACCACCAAATTCAGGAGCAGCTAGAACATGGATTATACAATAAAAATTAAGTTAAATTAGATATGACCAAACTTAGTCTTAAAATTTTTGACTGTGTGTTCTGATGGTTTTATTTTACCTGTAAAATTACACCGATCTAGGTTAATGTTAAGATAGCAAGTTATAAGGGGTGTAAAAAGGCCTTAAAATAATAAAAAAAATTATTTAAAATAAAAATAAAATTTTTTCCTTGAAAGTAACAAAAATTTTTAAATTTCCAAATTTTGGCATAAGTGATATACCATAATAAGATAACAAATACTTTTAAATTCAAGTTTGATCAGTTTCATTTAATAAAATTTTAACCAAGAGATGTTAATTTCACTCACATAAGGAATGAATTGGGTTGTTAATACATGTAAAATAGGGTTAAAGAGAACACTGTTAAAATTCAAAAACAGGAAACTTGCAGATTAACCAAAAGACTACACTGTAATTTTCTAGAAAGTAAAATTTATAAAATAAGAGCTAACACAGGATTGTGGCACAATATTTCACAAGATAAATTTTCAAATTAACTTGGAAATCAAATCCACACATGAGATTTGAAGTCATTGAATTCCAATAAAAAATTCTTGATTCATTCTTTAAAGTAGCAGAAATCTAATTTTTAAATCAGACTCCTGCAAAAAGAATATTCAATTGATCAATGATTTTCAGATTTATTTTTATTCCTCTAAAGTTGCAATAAAAAACAACAAGAAACACCCAAGAAAATTACAGTTGTGATTTTCCGATGAAATTTATTCACAATGAGCATAGTCTATTAAGATATGTCGATTCATCTAACTGAAACTTCAATAGAAATTAGAACATTTTTCTAGTTTCTTTTGGGAAATCACACATACACGAAGCTCGAACGTGAGGAAATTACTAAAACAAATGTTTTGACTGTTTTGGGATAAGACCTATAATTTTTTAGAGGCGAATATAGGTAAAAAAAAATCTAGCCATCAAACTTTAAACAATTATACCTTAATTGAAAACAGTTACAAATAATAACAAAAGAGAAAAACTTGTTAGAAAGTACATTTATACCTGAAGCAAGTGTTTGTGGGGTGCCAAATAAGGAAGGTTGTGAACTTGCGATACCAGTCCCAAACCCTGAAATAAAGAACAAAAATAACATTCACCACAATAAAAAAGGGTGGTGTTACCATGTGTGTTTTTTTAAGACAATTTTAAACTAGATTTTCATATGCTTTTTTTAAATGTGGGCCTTAGTAGCATAAAAATTGTATTGCTTTGGGATATACAATTTAATACTGTCGAAATTACAAGTCAAATTACAATAAAACAATTAATACATATCAAGATCTAAAAAAGAAGATTCTTATGAAAATATAAGGGTATTATTACTATCTATGATTACAAATCAGATTTGCGGAACTCAAAAGCTCCTAGCATAATCATTTCCCAAAAACTTAGGCTCTGTTAGTCACTTAAAAAAAACAACAACAACAACAATATATGTGGTGCTTAAGCTAGTAGTGCAGTTTGTTCATGTTAAACAGCTGAATAGGATACAGAAAACCCAAAAATCCGAAGTTGAAAATGTGCTTAAAGTTTTTGATTTAACAGTTCTCACTACCTGCAGTTTTTATTTGGCTTTACTACATTTAAATAATATTCCATAATTTGTAAAATATAATAAGAAAGAATCAGGCATAAAAAAATACTAAAACAAGACAAATTTTTAAAAATATACGCGATGATACTTAAACTTACCTTTGGAAAACGCACCGCTATTTGGTTGTTGAGAAGAAGCCTAAAGGAACGATTACAATATGACTGAAGGTCAATAGCACCAAAAAAAATAATAATAAAAGCAACTCAGTAAAATAAAATTAAAAATAAAATTATATATTAACAAGCAGAGCATGCTAGGACCCATTTATTATAAACATTGCTATAAAGCAAAATTTTTTGTAAGACGGCCTCTTAAAACTAAAAGTAGAAGCAAGAACATATTAAATGTACTGGCCAAAAAAAAATTATTTCAAGAATAACATTACAAAAACATACCTGGCCAAACACACTAGAATTATTTCCGAAAATGCTGCTTGTATCTAAATCAAAAATAAGAGCTATTCTTATATATCAGTACAAAAATATTTGATTTTAAAGGTCTGTTTATAATATATTGGCCTTTCAACAATCATCTAAAAATTTTTAAACCATGAACACTCACTTTGAAAATCAGGGACGTTTTCTCACACCAAATTTTATACAGAGCTGAAAGTTAAATTTTGTAGGTTATAATAGGTAACGATAATGAACATAAGACTCTGAGCAGAGGTGGAAGTTGGTTTTTATTGTTATTATTATATTTTCCTTTTTAACCAATAAATATACATTTATAATTTCGTTTAAAGATTAGAAAAAATTATTTGCTAATATAAATACTAAGACAATCTTGGATAAAAAATTGGTTAATAGGAGGGAGTCACTCATAGAGCAAGAGCTGACCAAAAGGAGTGATTCCGATTTTTTTAAGACATCGGGAAAAGCGATATTAATTATGAAAACGTAATGCAAAAAACTTTGATTAAATGATTATTGAGTACAAACACTAGTCTTTTAAATTGGGTTTGGCTTAAATCAATTGATTCATATTGATGGAAATTGCCATATATACTAGAGAATAATCTATAGATTTCCACCAGAAATTTGTTCTATTCAGCAGTACTTTGAAATTTTATTGAGTTTTTACCAGATTTTAGCGTGTTAAATGATGGTAGAGCTAGCTTTCTATTATTAACATCACGGTTAAAATAATTATGAGTATAGAGACTCCCAGAAAAGTAATTGGATATTAATACCGGAACATTATTTTTAAAAGAATCTTATACGAACATAAGATTAGAAACTCTAACAAGATTCAAGAACAAAGTTGTATTCAAACTATGAAATAAAAATGTTACATTGAATGGGAAGGCCTGAAAGGTTATTATTCTTAGAGCAAACCGTTGAAGTGAAAGTAATTTATTTAATTCATTATTTCCATTCTGGCCCCAAACCTGACAGCAATAGCTAATATGCAAAGAAAAAATAAATAGAACGAATGGTATTATTAATAAAGTAATGACGCAATTTTGAAAGCATGCTATTTGATCTATTAAGTTTTTTAATTAGTTCGTTAATATGATATTTCCATGTCAAACTCTCATCAATCAAAACTCCAAGGTAATTAACATACGTTGAAGGGTAGAGACGTTTCCTGTTTAATATTATTTTTATTTCACACTCAATAGGTTTTCTCCTGCTACGAAATACAATTAAGTCGGTTTTAACCAGTTAGTAATACCTCTGAGATCAGAATTAATCTTTTTACGTATAACATTTATTGACTTATTTACATACAAAAGGCTGGTGTCGTCAGCAAAGTTATGTATTACAGCATGTTTAACTGACTGATTATAATCATTCATATAAATTAAAAATAATTGAGGACCAAGTATATACCCTTGCGGAACTCCGAATTTAATTGTTTGAATAGAAGATTTACAACCATTTATTGTTAAAAACTGTTTACGGTTTTTTAAATAAGAAAACCAACTTTTTATAACACATGATCACCTTAATATTCAAGTTTAGAGATAAGAATATCGATGATCAACGGTGTGTCAAATGCTTTTTGAAGATCGATAGATATTCCACATGAAAAATTGCCTGTATTTAATGCTTCACGTATTTTCTCAGTAATGCTTATCAATGCATGAGAAGTAGAATGTTTAGATCGAAATCCAAATTGAAGTTCAAAAACACAATTAAAAACATTCAAAAATCTATATAATATTTCATACATTAGTTTTTCAAGTAACTTACTGATATTTGAAAGCAGTGAAATAGGCCTGTAATTTTCATATGTTAGTTTAGAGCCCTTTTTAAATAAGGGAATAACAGAGAAGATTTTAAGCATATTTAGGAAATCACTAGTAGAAAATGATAAGTTAAAAAAACGGCATAAAATAATAGAGATTTGACTGTTGAGTTGTTTAAGAATGACTATTGGTATATTATTCGGGCCAGAGGTTTTGCCATTTTTTAAGTTCAAGATGAGATTAAAGACCTGAGTGCTATCAGTTTGAGAAAGAAACATACTACTTGCATTTGGATTCTTGAAGTATTTTGAGAAATTAATATGAGAAGAATGAATTTTAGAATGTAGAGATTTTGCAATAGATGAAAAGTAAGAATATAATATATTAGCAATTTGAGAAGGATCTGTTATGGATATAGTTTTTTCCATAATGCGACTTGGCATGGACCCAGCTTTGTTTTTTGTTTGAATAATGTTATTAATTCCTTTTCATATTTCGCGAAGATTTAAAAATTTATCAGAGAAATATTTATTAAAATAGTTCTGTTTACTCTTTTTAATCAGTTTGTCAAGCATGTTTCAATATTGCTTAGATTTTCTAAATAGCAAAAACTTACTTTCTCCATTTTTAGCTCTTACTTAATGATTATTCCTTCGTTTCAAAGATTTTATAATACCTAAAGTTATCCATGGTTTAAAATTACGTTTGAACTTTTTTTTTTACTTAGCCGTTTGAGAGGAAAATGTTTGTCTAATATTAATTTTATTTTTTAAAAAAATTTGTCATAGGTCTCATTAGTGTTTATGCTATTTGTATTAATTTATACTGATTACACTAAAATTAAAGCAAGTATTGTAGAAAGCTGAGTGAGCATTAAGGGAAGAAATATTCATATGAAGAACAGAAAATGAACTAATGTTCTAAAAATTTGAAGAAAAAAATCTTCAATATTAAAGTAATTGCAGTTTATTGGGTAACAAGAAAATTCATCATTTTCAGAAGAACCGGGTTGAGAGGTGAAGAAATCTTTAAATTCATAAAAAAATTAATATTTTCTATAGATGGTCGAATGTTAAGATCAGATGAAAGGTGATTTAGAATAAGTTCATCGTTATTATTTAATAACTTAAGTTCTTGGTCAATAACTTTAATGAATGGATACAAATCATCTATACATATGATAAAAAACCAAAATGAATTTGATTTTGATAGAAAATAATTAATATCATTAAGTTTGTTGCATTTTTTATGAAATTAGTTGTTGCAAAGAGAAACTATTGTAATATATGTTATTCAAAACTATGAAATTATATGTGTGAAAGCTGATAAACTTTCAAAACGTTAGACAGGTCATGAAGAATTTTAATAGTGGCAAAATTTTAAAATTTTTATTCAAATAACAACAATATAACAAAATAAATTAAATTTTTTAGGAGAAATTAATATGTGATTAATAAACTCAAAAACAATAACAACTGAATTATAAAGTTTCGTACAATGATTTGTAATTATAATAGGAATGTGATAATGAGTGAGTAATAAATAAAAAATATATGAATCTTAGTAGATTGAAATGCTATAAAACCTATATAAATAAACACAAAAAATAAATACAATCAAACTTAAATTTGAATAAATTATAACATTGCGATTAATTTATTAATTGTCAAAATGATGCCATAAATAGTAAAAAAATTTTTTTGTGAAAGCAAAAAAAGTGAACATAGCGAGCTTCGCAGCTGAAACTCATTTGGCAGTAACACGAAAAATTCTCTATAAGTAAGTTTTTTTTTGCTCACTCCGCAGAAAATTTGTGCCTATTTTTTCATGTTTTGTCTCGCCTTTCTTTATTAATAATATTTGAAAAGTAGAGAACAATTCAATGGAGACAATAGCTACCAAATAAAAATCAAATAAAAACTAATTTCAATACTGTCTACAGAGAATTTATTTCGAATTACAGCTTTATCGTATATTAATCATTGATAGCGTAAGAAAATTTGTTTTTTTATTGAATTCTGTTGCAGGTATCTTCTGCAGATACTAATATAAATATTGCATTTTCTTTATTTAACACAAGAGGATAGTAGTATTGTAGCTATTAGTCACATCAGAGCACTCTTGTCTGGTAGGGTAAGAAAATTTGTTGTTTGTTGAATTCCGTTGCAGTTTTCTTTTGCAGATACAAATATATAAAAATATTACATTTTATTTATTTAGCCACTTCAGATAATATATCTATCAATATCTAACTTTACCTAATAAGCACTCATCTCAAAATTTTTCAAATCATATTATTTTATCTCGTCGATCAACAAGACAAGTTATTGTTTTCGATGATCAAATTCTTGAGAATGCTTGTAGAATAGGTTTAGAAGGACAAATAGATAATCATACTATAGGTGGTGGCAACAGCTGGTATCCAGCGGTTGTTCAAAAAATACACAAAACTGAGGTTTTCCAAATGTTAAAACCATGGAAAGTCTATGGCTCATATAACCAGTAGTTGTCGTTTTTGTTCAAGAACAAGTTCATGTTTGCAATTTCTATGAACAAACTTTTCAAAAAGAATATCACAAAAAGTCTTGAGAGAATTTTATTTTTGTCCAAGATAGAGATAAAACATATTAAACTGAAATATTCACACTAGCAACTGCAGTGTTTTTGAATATTCACCTTTCTGTCACTTCAGAAAATTCAACTCGTGCTCATTCATATACCGTTCTTAGTAGATTTTGGAACTATTCCCAATATTCCCTATTCCCTGTCCCATGCTCATAGCAAATGTAAATCAAAATCATTTGAATCTTTGGTTCCCGTTTCTGATGTTAATTTTGTTGTCTCAAGTCGTTGTCACAGAGAAAATTTACAGCTTACTCAAAAAGGTAAAATCAAGCCATCAAAATTTTCATGTTTTAAGTTTAAATAAACATATGGGTCCACCAAATGATATTTTACGCCATAAAAATATTTTTTAGATATAGTGCCGTTTTTAACAAACTTTACTGCGGTTGAAATGGCATTAATATATCGTATAATAAATGTATATGTTTTGCGATATGGAATACTTGCATCAAAAGGTCTTTGCATAAGTTTACCGCAACAAATGAAAATTGAATCTGAAATACACTTGTTATCCGATTGGACTTGTTGTTTTAAAGAGAAAGGATCAAATCAAATACTTAAAGAGTATACAGTTGATAGCCAAACAGTACAAATATCTTTGCGTGGTCTTTGCTCTGGATTTCCTAGTGGCGGTATTACAACTCAAGAAAATGATTATCAACAGTATGATGGGCCAGACCATATTAACAAATTATTAAAGGGTATTTTATAAATATCTACCTAATGAATATTACAAAGATGTGAGTATCAAAGAAAATCGCCTTGATCAGTTATCTCAAGAACGACAAGCCTGGTCTAAAAATTATGTACATACCGGATATTATGACAAAAAATGATAAAGTTCCAGCAACACCAAAACAAGCACAATTTGATAGCAATGAACCAGATAAACAACAAAAACATCTAGTACTGCATGCCCTTATGATCCAAAAGATGTAGAAAAAGAATTACAAAAAATTTTCAAAACATTAATGGGTGAGTGAGTGAGTTTGTATATTTAACGTGGGGAACCAACAAATTGCAGTGACAATATTTGGCTCAGAAACTCAGCAATAATATGGAAATTAAATTTCAGCCAGGTACTTCTGATACCTTAACAAGGGTTTCTGCAGACTGGCAGTACACACGAGGTGAACCACTTAACGAACTAAAGACATAGGATTTTTTACTATGGCTTTTCCTACAGTATTTATTAATCGAAGCAGTGATATAAAGTTTCCTAAATTAATTGATGTAAATTTTATTGATTTTAATTGAGCATAATTATTTCACAAAAGATAATCGTTTCTCAAAACATCCATTTTTAAAATTTATGCTAAACTTGAAACTTAGAAAACAAGCAATCACTCAAGGTTCCTATTTGGTGGCACAACAACTGAATAACCAACATTTTACAGTTGAGAAACTTAAACAAAGCTTAGAAAACAGTGGTGATAGTGTTCCACATAAAATTATCAATGTAGGTGCTAATTCGCAAAATACTCATCCCTATTGGAGAGAACGTAAACGAGAATTGGATAGTATTCCTTATTACCGTATAATAGAGCACAGTGATATGCCAGCCTATGTTGATACAATGAGTTGTGCAGAGTTTCCTTGCCAACCGTTGTTGCAGCAAAATATTACTCTAAAGGATTCATCAATGTGAAAAAAATGTGAGAGACAAAATAGAAGACTTCAATTTCAGACGCAAAATAGTTCCTGAAAACTTACATATTGTCACCTGGTATTTTTATTCATGATCAACTGTAATGAACGAAACACTTCAGGTAGAGGTTCGAATTTGCTAAAAGTAGATGAGCCATTCATAGTCATGCTGTTGTTTCTAGCTCAAAACATGCTGCTGAAGTTAAAGAAGCTCTAAATAGTGAAAAACAGCTGACCAAAAGCATAAATGGCTCCAAAAAAATAATCTTGACTCATAGGAAAATGGTATGTACTCCCCTGGGTTTGTGTTGATTCATCCTGTTGGTGATCGAGAAGAAATCCTTATAGATGATAAAAGAACTTGGATTCTAAAAAATCCTGTTGGCCATAACCTGAAGATTATTGTCAGCACCAGCTTATGATGTATTCTTCATGCACTTGGGAAAATGTGGAAGAACTAAAAGGTTCGTATGAAACATTTGCTGATGCATTTGCAGACTTTCTTGATTTTCATCACTGACCACAAGCACTAAAAAATGCTGAAAAGAAAAAATGAGGAAAACAGAAATTTTGAAAAGAAGAACAATAATCATCCACCCAGTACACATACTGATCAATCAATACAATCAATCAAGTCAGTATGACATTCGATAATCTGAAATTTTGTCACAAATGTCTCAGTTAAATTTGGGTGCAGCAATGCTGAGCGAGATGGTATCAACTAACAAAGGCTTTAAAAATCTTAATGAATTACCAGCATTACCTGATGGTGGTCCAGACTTTAATTGGTATGAATTTGGAATTCGATCTTTGGGTTTTCATATGCCAAATAATGCTTCACAATGGATGCAAAATATCTTCGAATACTGCGAATGTTTCTAGAATACACAACCATAATTGTAATTTACTTGTAATTAATCTATTGTTTGCTAACAAGCTGCAACGAGTCATAATTGCAATTAACCTACGCCAAATGCTCTGCATCAAGAATAATCAAGAATAATTCAAGGTACTGCAGGTGTTAATAAGACTTTTGTTGTAACAGCTCTCACCTATATTGTTCGTAGACTATTTGGTAGAAGTAATTCAGTTTTAAACTTGGTTCCAACTGGTGCTGCATCTATATTTTTACCTGATGGCCACACTGTGCATTCAGTTACCTCACTACCAATAGATTCTAAAAAAAAACTAAAAAGGTACTCAATTATCAGACTTCCCAATGACCGATAAACCTCTATGAAAGTTACGAGAGATTACATGTACTATTGATAAGTTAAATCTAATGCGATTCAACTTGAATGAGCACGGTATTTTTTCAGGTAGAATGGTGGCTTGGTGGTAACATCGTTTTGGCGCAGCATCTGGTAGCCAATCATTTTCTTTTGGTAATTTACAGATAATTAACTTTTTTGGCGATTTCGGACAACTTGGACCAGTTGGTGCCAAAGACTTGCATGCTCAACCGAACCAATACAGAGTCAACAGAGAAAGTTTCTGGCTACGCTATTTACAGATCTTTTGACCAATGTGTACTTTTACCACAGACAATAAGGCAAGTAACTGATGAAATAGAATTATTAAATCAGTTCTTAAGTATAAGAAGTGGCTTAATTACACAGCATGATTGGCTATAAGTTAACAAAAGGTATCAAAAAGAACTACCCCAAAAATAGCAACTGAATTTCAAGCACAACAAATTATTGACACTGATTGAAACTTAGAACGAAGTTAATGAAAAAAAAAATTTTTAATTGTCGAGATTAGGTTCTGGTCTTCATCACAAAAAGATTGTCACACAGTGTGGACAATTAATGTACCGAACTTTACTTGCTGTTAGTGCAACGGTGATCCTTACAAAAAATCAACTTGGATTAACTCGAATAGAATTAAATATGATAATTAGTATATTCTATGAACCCAGCATTTCTCCACACTCATTTCCTACTGCTGTTTTCAACTTGTGAAATTACAAACTGGCGGTTCATGGAAAAACTCAGCCTTGGTACAACATATACTGCATTGTCTCTTGTTGAGCGTTATCAAATTGGGCTTTAGTTGAAAAACTACCTGCTGAAAGGTTGCTCTATATTAATGACCATCTACATATGGAAGCTAGAAAGAAAAAGAAGAAAGGTTACGGACGTTCTCCAACTAGACTGTAGGTCAATGGAAAGAATATGCAGATGGAGCTGAAGCATGCATAAGGTTGTTACAGGAAATGGGCAAAATTTACAATGACCAAATTACAGATAGTTTATGTACAAGTACTGCGGCTTGTAAATGTATCTTGTGTAATCACATGTAACCAAAATGAAAATGGTATATAGTTAATCAATACCTCTAGTATGATAATCCCTTGTATGCTCTAGCTACATCAACTACTGCACCTTTCATTCCCACTTATCAGATATCATTAGAATCTATCTTACACTGAATTGCATATTGCCTATATTGCAACCATAATAAAACAGTCACTTATCCAACTCATAAAATTACTGCTAAAAGTCAAACCTATTCATTTACTAACTCTATCGTCAATTACCACATACCACCAGTTATCATATACCACCACTCCATTTATGAAATGCTGCCTTGTCATTTATAGTATTGTCTATATTGCAAGGAAAAGAATAAAATTCACTTACCCAACTCATCAAATTGAGTAACAGTCACTTACCCAACTCATCAAATTGAGTAACAGTCACTTACCCAACTCATCAAATTTAGTAACAATCACTTACCCAACTCATCAAACTACTAAAAATCTAACCTATTCAGTTGCTACATCTATCAACAATTACCATATGCTACCTACCCAACTATCAAGTATCATCATATATCGAATACTATCAGATGCCGAATACTATCAGATACCTCCTACTAGAGGTAACCATACTACACTGCAGAAACTTGTAT
This sequence comes from Euphysa ruthae, assembly GCA_035046665.1. NCBI lineage: Eukaryota > Metazoa > Cnidaria > Hydrozoa > Anthoathecata > Corymorphidae > Euphysa > Euphysa ruthae. The sequence goes on along the minus strand of JAUZNK010013734.1, from coordinate 3,260 downwards.
ACCGTCTAAACAACCTGAAGATATAAGGAAGTATAAATTAAAGAATGGAACAGTTAAAGAAAAGAATAAATAAAGAAATAAAAACTTAAATCAAAAAGAAATTTAAAAATCAAGAACTAAAGAATTTGATGCAAAAAAAAGAATTAGACAAATGAAAAATGAAGACAGGGTTAAGGAGTTAGTATCCTTTACTAGTTGGTAAGCTAAGAAGGAACATCAAGAGACCCTAATTTAGCCTCTCCATGTGTGAATCCGTCCATGCGTGGTAAACTACTACAACCTACTAGAGGTAATCATGTTAGCGCAGAACATGACGCATCTACGGGAGTAAACCTCAAAATTAAATCTACTACACCTGCATCTAAACCAGTTTGTTAATAAGGATTACGTTTTAAAGGGTATAAAATTTTAATAAAAGTTGGTGAATTCATCAATATATCATCAATATATAAAAGTTTTCGAAGGTATAGCAAGCTTGCTAGCAAGCCATAGATAAAAATGGTATATAGTAATTGTTGATAGAAGAAAACTGCAACAGAATTCAACAAACAACAACCTTTCTTACGCTACCAGTGATTAATATACAATAAAGCTTTAAATAAAATAAATTCTCTGTCGATAGTATAGTATTGAAATTAAATTTGAGTTGGTTTTGATTTGGTAACTAGCAACAGATACATAATCTCTATTGTCTCAATTGAATTATTCTCTACCAGTCATATCCAGGTGTATTTGGATGGAGCCCAAACAATTGGCTAAAATGTTAAAATTTATCAATGTTTTCATAAGATATTTTTAGGTTACTAAACTTTCTATCTGAAGCTAATCAAAATAACATGTTTATTATAATTTGTCACAATATAAGGGTAAATCAATGATTTTAAATTTTTATGTGCCCAAACTAAAGCAAAACAGGTGTCACCAAATTAACTCTGGATACGAGACTTACTGTTCAAATTTTATTAATAAAGAAATGGGAAAGCGAGACAAAATCTATGAAAAAATAGGCACAAAAATGTTTCAAATTTCACAAAGTTATGATAAATATAAATAGTTTTTCAGATATTCAAAACAAAATTATTGATTATTAATGAATTGCGATAAGAAGTGTTGAAAGTTATACCATCGGCAGTTCATCATATAATTAGAGAAATAGAAGTAGAGAAATGTAAGTAAGTATATATATAAAGTGAGACTTCTGATTTCAATTATGTACCACAACAAAAGAGAAACCAATGAATGTTCTAGCAACAATTTTACTTCATTAAAGGACACATCTTTTTCATTAGTTTCTATTCTCTATTAAATGTCTTATCTTCAGAACTTATCGTGTTTTTTAAGGGATTAATATTCAAGTTAGTATTAGAAACATGACTTGTTTTATCTTCAAGAATGATGAAAAAAATTGCTGACTGTATATCTTTAAAAATATCCCGTAAAACTTGCAATGCCATGATTTCAAGCACCTCATTTTGTGTTGTGACTGAATTAAAATGGTTTGTTTTCTTTTCTAGTCATGAAGCTAGTTCTTTTTCATTCTCAAAGGGAGTACTGGTAATTGATAAAAATTAGAGTTGATTTGGCATTTCTCCACTTGACTTCAGTTTCTTCTGAGTGGTAAAGACTGTTGAGCTAAATACCTCATGTTTTGTAAGACCTTTAATAATATTTTGCAGTTATTTTCTTTGTTTTAGCAAAGGTTCTTGTCAAGAATCTATCCAATATTTTCGGATGTTTCAGGAGCAGTAATAAAACGTTTTGTGGCTTCTTTGTGGGTGTTACTACATTGGTGTTTCCAAAAACCTCTTCCAAATTCAAGTTTTTTTCCAGTTTCGATACCCGATTTTCTTGAATAAAATTTCAGCTTTCAACAACGATATCACTTTTTTCCTCAAAGCGACAGTGGACGTGAAACAAAAACTACATCTTTCGATTGATCATAATACAGCCAGAGGGATTGGTCGAATCAGCTTTTGTTGAACGATCTCTGCTTGGGATCCTTACGAAATGTTACTTACTTTTCTACTCTTGTAAACCATTTGAAAATACCAGTTGTATTTTTTTTGGATATATCATACTTTGTTTTGTTTATATGTTTTTCCACACGTGCCCTCCTACCAATAGCCACACTTACAATGCAATGAATGACTTCAGAAATTTAATGAAGAAATGAAAAAGAAAGCAAAACCTTTTCTCTGCTCTCCTATGCACTTCTTTTTTATTGTGGGTGTATACCTTTTGTATTTTTTTTATTCGTTAATTATACGAGAGGAAAAAATTTTGTGAGAGACGAAAAACAGGTAGAAAAATACATATGTTATGTAATAAATCATGTAAAATAATAGGCTATTCAAATTTCAATAACAGAAAGTGAAATAATAGAAAGTTTGAAAAATGATGTTTCAATGCTTGTAAAAATTATTCATCACGTGTACAAATTGAATAGGAGTGTGCTTTTCTTTTATAAATTGAAAAAATATTCCATTATTTATGATTTATTTAATCACACTACTAAGTATGATTAAAATTTCAAGCACGTTTATAGCAAATGTTTTCTTTCTATTTAATACGTTAGCAAACATTGTAAACCTGCTTATTTTGAGAATTAACATGTAAGAAAATTTATGTGTGACCACAACAAAAGTTCTTTGATCATTGCGAGAAAATAACAAAAAGATTTTCTTCTCTACTTAAAAGTTTTGTCTTTCCACATTCACATATGCATGGTATGCAATCTAGGAGAGAAGTCAAAATATGATGACTAGTTACAGTTATATTAACTTTAGGGGTGCCAACTATATGCTATATCTTGGTTCGTTATCTTTTACAGTAGTTGTAATTTTATTTAACAAAGATCTGACTTTTCTGGGCATTTTTTTCGGCTTTCCGGTTTTTAACCAATATCTCAAAATCCATTGCTTAGAATTACATAAAAACGCTATAAAAAATAAGATGGTGGTTGAATCAAGTTATTTCAGAATATATGTATTAAAAACTGTTGTATTTTAGCTTAATATCTTAATAGCTAATATGCAATAATTATAATATCTTTCTATGGCAAAAAATTTAAATTTATCCCTTTTCCATAAAACTTTGTCACCTTTTAGAAAGTAAAGAAGAGAAAGCGAAAGCTTCCATCTTCTAAATGTATTTTCGTATTTTCAAACCTAGAACTTAAAATCTAATGTTAATCTAATATTAAAACAAAAGGAATTTATAATGGATATCCATATTGATGGGCACTTATTTCAGGGCCAGTC
>JAUZNK010013723.1:0-22803 GCA_035046665.1 Euphysa ruthae | reverse complement strand
TATATAAATAGTTTTATATATGATATATATATAAATCTTAAAACTTTTTTTGATGTCTTGTATATCTCAGCATATTATCTGATATGCAGAATTGAGAGTCACTCCTTTTGGTAAGTTATTAGCTTTATGGGTGACTCCCTCCTACAACCATTTTCTGTATGTATTTTATAGTTAAATTCATAATTATAAGGTTATTGAAATTGTAAATGGTTGTTTGAGAATACACATGTCTTTCTACCTAACAGACTAAGTTCTCTGGGTATAATCAATTGCATTATGACTTCTATAAAAGGTCAATAAAAGGGTTTTAGTTTAGCTAGATGACATGTCATATGTCATTACTTTGGTAATTATTTTGCGGTATTTATTGTCTTGTTATATCAATTACATGTCTATTTTTATCAATCTTAAAACAATATATGCCCAAGAAAAATCTACTAAGTCATTTAAATTATTTCATTTAGAGTCGAAAACGTTATTCAAAAGTAAGGGCTATCTATGGAAAACTTTTAAAAGAAGATATTGATACAACTCTGGTGAGAATTTTATTATCATTTACATTTAAGAAGCTATTCAAAATAATGAAATAGTTTAAAAAATTTTTGGTCATTAAAATGTTTGGTGGGATTTTAATTTATGTAGCATGAATGTGAAAGTCTACATGGAATGAAGCGTATTTTGATTGCTTCGAAGCAAGCATAGTGTTTCCAGTGCTGTAAAACTCTCCTGATTTCTCGAACATGAGACATAGCAAAATTTCTATTGTTTATGTTTGTTCTTGTGTTTGCCCCAAACTTGTAATGATCCTTCCATAATTTTTTTTTTCTTTAGGGAAAAATTCAGAATAACTCAATTACGCTTGTTTGCCAGGGTGTAATTTTCTGGGAACTTAGTGCATAGCACAGAAATTTTTCCTGACTTAGGGGTGGTAGTTTGCGTTTGAGTGGCAAATCTCCTAGTATGTGACCCCAACGGTAAACAGACCTGTTTTATCATTAGGGTAGGTTAGCCTTCTCTTACATGAAATGCTGATTTTCATGGAGAGTTTGCTACAAAAGCAGATGTCAGTAAAAGGTAATGAGTTTGATGGTTGCGGCAGTGATGTTGATATTTACCATGATGAAAGTGATATTGCTATGCATTTTAATCTTGTGTTGTAGGTACATGTTCAAATGATGAAGTTTAGCAGACGAGCTGAAGGCATCAAAGAGAGTCGTGCAGCGTTTAAAAAGGCTAGAGATGACACTCGTGCAAAACATCATGTATGTTAATTTTTAACAAAATTGTTTTAATGTCGTAATTAACATTAATCGAACAAAGAAACATTAATGGTTTTTAGACAAAAGTATATTATGTTAGATATCACTTAATTGCTTTAAAAAAATTTTATTTTCAGTTTTATTTTTTTAATAAGCTTTTTTTTTTTTATTAAATTTAGGGAAAGTGAAATAACCAAAAGTTTATTTTCAAGATGAAAGTGCTAGTTTGACATAAAGATACAGTGATTCTTTAATTAGTATTTTTAATAAGCTAGGTTTGAAAATAATTCCATTTAGATTTATTACAACCTGTACTTGATCTTTTCTATAAAAATTTAGGATTCCCAATTCTCCCAATCTTCTTATGTTAAATTCAATATGCATATTATACACACGTTCCACACAATTTATTGAGAAAAAGAAAAAAATCTTTAAAATTTCATTTAATTTTCTATCGACTTTATATCATTTGACCTGTTTCATTGCATTTTATCCATTTTTTACCGTGTTTGACTCATACCAAATCAAATCAAATATTTTCTTGCAAATGAAAAACTACATAAAATCTAAATAAAATATAGATCAACTCATTACTTATAAAATGCTTGAGTATATAACTATGTAATAATTTTAGTTATGTGCAATGGGCATGCATTACAAATAGTTGAAAACTATAACTAAATAAAGACCAGAAGAAATTATGTTATACTCTGGGACTTTTTCAAATATTAACAAAAATGAAATTTATACAAAAGAATTAAGAATGATTTTTTTTTTCTTTTTTTTAATTTGGGACACAGGACAAGGTCAGACATACACCATCTAAATTCTTCTATAATATGTTGCTAGAAATTAGATGGTGGTTTCCCCATAAATGCAATCATCAAGTGGGCTTGAACCACATACTTTTTCATTTCGGTTCGTAGTTTGACTCCTTAAACCACCGCGCCACAATCCACATAAGAATGACCTTAATAGGAAGAAAAATATATATTCAAAGGGAAATAGCAACAATTTTCATATTAATACAACTAAGTAATAAAACAGAGCTAACAACAACTGATAAGTTCATAATAATAAGAAACGACAATAAGATTCAAGCATAACAATGAGAAATGACACACTCAAAAAAAATGATAACAAAACTTAGCCAGTTAACTACTTTGCAAACACGTGTAAACTCACACCTAAAATTAAACATACTTTTTAATCATAAAGTCAACCAATGCCTTTTTAAATATCTAGAGTGATTGAGATTTTCTATCAGCAGTTTTTATTTTAGGGATAGAATGTTCCAGGAATGTATGCATCGATAGTTAATATATCTGAGCCATAAGTTAGTGTAAGTTATGGAAAGTTAGTTTTTGATGGGTTAGTGACTGTAAATTAGGCTGACATTGGTCTCAATTTACCAAAAAATCACCAGAATACTCAAAATACTCAGTATAACTAGCACTTAGCAGTACAAAATTGTTTGCTCATCTTGTAAATAAATTAATTAATTTTTAGATTTTTATATGTGCTGCTCTCATTGAACATGTTTGTAACAAAGTAAGTAGCTGTTTTCCCTCATTATTTTTTTTCGCAAGGAAATTCCATGTAGTTAGAGCTAACTCACACTCGAAACTATTTCTATTCTTTGTCACTACAATAATTTTTTTTATTAATAGACTATACTTTTGCAGCAAATCAACATTAGAAGTTTAGAAGTTTGCTGTGTCTGCTAGGTTTCTTTTTAATCTTTGATGTTTTGAAGCTTTACTTGATATCATTCCATGAAGTTATTTTAAGAAATATTTTACTGCTCTCGTATTCCCCGTAAGTAGAATTTATTGTGTTAATCTAATAAATATAACAATATAATAATAAATAATCATAGTAAAATTATCTATGTTAGTTAAGTAACAATATTTAAAAACTTGAATAATTGAGGTTTTTGAAATTTTTCGCAATTAAAATAAAATATTGTAACCTGCAGCTATGCAAAATTATTCACATAATATTGTATTGTTAAGAATGTATTTATTTTTCTGTTAGGATCCACGGGTTGCTACTAATATTTTTGAACTTGGATTAAAGGTATTATAATCTATGATAATTTTTCCTACATTTTCTTTTTTTTTTTTTTTTTCACAAGGGTAAATATAATATAGTTTTTTTTTCCAATTTTATCTTGTTCTCCAGATTTTTCAATTTGCTTTAACCGAGGATAAGTTATCACAGTATTAAAAGTCTATAAAAGGCTATATCTAAAGCACTGTTGGCTTTTTGCAATATCTAAAGTATTTTGTAATTACTGTATATATACACTTGTAAATGCCGGGGTATTTTGGGTATTATATGACTTTAAAAATTTATTTTTCTTTAATCAATATAAATTTAAGATAACATATTTTGTACTAATACTAATAAATGACATTTAATTTTTAGAGATATGCTGACAATGAAGATTATCTACTGGCTTACCTGGACTATAAAATAGCCCAAAACGGTAAAATTTACTTTACTGAACAAGTGTTTGCAATATGGTATGTTCTCTGAGAGGATAATCATGTAAGAATATCTGCTAGACTCACTAATTTTTTTATATTTATTTCAGAGGACAATAACACAAGGGTACTATTTGAAAGGCTACTCAGTCTTGTTTCTCCGGAGAAAAGAAGGTAAATTATATTTACATTCTAATTATATTTCTAATTCATTTTAATATTTTATATATACTAATCGATAATATTTTATATATTTTATATATAATCTGTTTTTCTTATTACCATTTCTGAATGCTTTCATTTCTATCAATACATTAAAAAAATCAAAGAAATTTCCAATTAACCACTGTAGAAAAAAATCCTTCCTCAAACATATGTTTTTTTTTTTTTTTTTTTTTTTTTTTTTTTTTTTTTTTTTTTTTTTTTGCACATTTATATTGTCCGTTTTCCCCAACATCAAATGAAATTTAATTAAAAAGATAAATTAAAGAATCATGGAAAGATTAGGGGTTAGTGATGAAAATGTGATATCATGGAAATTTCAGGTAATATTTTAACATATAACGTCAGACTTTAAATTTTGAAATCCCTGTACTAGTACCATGTTCTTAATGCTTAATTAAGTCTGTGAATTGAAATGCATGTGTTTATTATGATAATCATACCTTAACAAACTACCTTAAAAAACTTCTTAGTTTTTCAATTATTAAAATATTAGATTAATTTTAAATATTATATTTTAAATATTATATTTTAAATATTTTTAGAAATTACCATTGAAAAGAAGTGTCAAAAAATTTTTTGACGGTAAAGTCCTCTCACAATAAATATATCTGCAACAAATTCAACACCAGTTTAAAAAAAAATAATAGTCATATGTATTTTACCTTTAAGTTCTGGGAAATTTTTTATAAAATCGGGTAGGTAAAACAGAATTTTCGTAACAATATGTATTATAGCCAAAATATTTTTATACACTTATCTCAATGGTTTATTTATTTAGAGATCTGCGCTGCCTTTTTCATTTTGCACCTTTTTTAAAGTGTTGAGATTTAACCCTTTGATACTTATTAGAACAAAAAATCGATTTGGGAATCATTATTCATTTTGATTAAAATTTGTTTCCTTTATTTTTGTTTTGTGATAAATGTCACTCTAAGCAGTTAGTTAAGTTTATATATAGTTTGTCACTTTGTCTTTTATAAGACTGTGTTAATAAAATTCTTTCTTTCGAATAATTCCTCAGCCTAAAATTTGATTTTGACAAGCCACTTAGGGCTTGTTCAATCATTTCCAGAAAATTGTTGGAGGTCAAAGAATATTGCAAGCTAATCTATTGCTATTGTGTTACTAATTATTTTTTTGTTGGTAAAAGATAATTTTTTAAATCAAAATTTATCTTGCATAAAAACACATGCAAGAAATAATTTTTATGAGCCTTTTTAATTCACATGACATACTGTTCATTAGTTTTTTTTTTTTTTTTTTTTTTTTTTCTTATACCTTAAAGTACAACGACAATGAGAAATGGACAATAAGAAATGTCAGTTTTAGGTTTTGGAGAAAAAAAAAACGTTTTTTTGTACCTAACCCAAATATGGTAATTTTTCTTGAAATTTTCTATAAAACTGTTTTATATATATATTTTTTAAATTTTGCATGTTGGGTTTTTTTTACCCATAAAGCTACTTGCCAAATACATAAATATATTTTTTTTTTTTCAAACTTTCTTGAAGAAGAGGACCCTAGAGACTTTTTTCCTTAAATTAGGCTTTAAATATTCAGAAAATATCAACAAGCGTTATTTAAAAATTTTTCTTGTTTCTTATTATTCTAAAATTTAGTTATGGTTACCTTCATTTATACTTTTTTTTGTTAAGGTTGATATTGGGTAGATATATGCAGTTTGAAGCTCAATTTGGCGACCTGGGAAGTATTTTTAAAATTGATAAACGAATGAGCGTTCCAAGACAGGTAAACAAACTAGGTTATTGATCGATTTATATTTTGTTTACATAGTAGAATCAATTAGCTAAAATTAAATGTTGTCTGATTTGAGTTTTTTGTCTTAACTATAGTTAGAAGTTTGATGAAATTTGTGGTGGTGATGTCTAACACCATAGTTTAACATCTCACCAAAAAAGAACTTGTCAGAACATATTTTAGTTTAAATATTTTTCATGTAGCATTAGTTTTAATTTAAATCACCCCTTACAGCTCAAAATAATTTTAAGAAATTTAGAAATATTTCTGCATTAATCAAATTCTTAATGGGAGAAAATTACTATCTATAAAATTATCGCTCTATGATCTGTAAAACTCTATGATTGTTTCTCTTCATTTTTATAATGGTGTAGAAGTAAACTATGGACTAAACCTTAGTTGGTCTCCTATTCAGAGAAGCTTAGAAAATATTGTTTAGCATCTCAGCTGGTTGTTCAAACAAAGCAATATCTTCATTCATAGAATTACTAATTTTGCACAGAGATATCTTAATATGTACACAACCTTATACAGCCTATGGCTGTTCTATATATATAATTCAAAGACAATTCACCGGGTAATGGTTATACAACAAAAATCAATAATCAAACAAGCAATTCTCAGACCAAAATGTTTAATTTGTACTGAAACAAAATTTTAATGAAATATGTTTTGAACAAAACCTAAACCAGAATGTTCGTGACATTACTCTCTATATACAAGTCTAACAATTCAAAAACCTGAAAACAAATTTAGTATAACCTTTTTTACAAGCTTGAAGAGATGTTCTATAGGAAACAAACCTAAATATAACGATGCCGATTTTAGAATTAAATTTTTGTATTTTTTATTGATATCATTTTTCTAATCTCCATGAAGTTAAATAGTAATTAGATAAATCTTTAACTTCACAAGCTTCTAAAAATTGTGCGATTTTGAAAATTAGCAAGGTTTATCAAAGTTTTGGAATTATTGAATGCAAATTAAACTACTGATTTGTATTTAATTAAATATTGGAAATGCAGAATTTTAAAGATTGTGATCTAGGGCTAAAATCTGATCCATCGGTCAATTTGATCTTGTAAATAATATTTTAATGACAAATACGTTAAACCAAAACATGTAGGATTTTCTGCTTACGAAAATGATTTGATATGATTTTTTATTCACCTTCTGTGATAAAATGAAATATCAAGAATAACTTTTTAACTGATAGTTTTTATATTTTTTTTTTTTTTTTTTATTCAAACATGTTATAAAAGGGTATTATCACACTATTAGTGCCTCAGTTCTAGCTAGTATCGGCACTAATGATTATAGTAGAATGTGCTTTAAAGATTTTGTCTTTCCTCTTTCATTATAATACAGTTTCAACATGTAAAACTCTGTTTTAGAGATCTTAGAAGTCATAGATAGAAATTTTGCTCTTGTCCCAAATAAACTGCAAACTTTTATGTTAAACAAACATTCTGTCATTGTATGCCTATAAGGTTAATATTGATGAATTTTGTTTCTTTTTCATAAGGATGGTGTTGACGAAAGGGATCCTACAATGTTGATTGACAGATATAAATACTTAGACCTTCTGCCCTGCTCCGTTGATGAGCTGAGGAGCATGGGCTACACTGCCGTGAGTCAAATTTCATAAGTATTATTTTGATGGCTGCTATATTTCATGGGTTTGAAAAGATATTTTTCTATCCTTACCCAATTCTCACAAGACATCTATGCTGTTAATGAAAACTAGAAATTAGTTTAACCGAGTTTATGATGTGCTGGTGGGATGATTTTCAGTTCAAATTAAATTAAATTTTATAGTCATCTTTTTATTACCAGAAAAAATTTAGTAATTCTCATGTGGTAACATACTAATATAATAAATTCCCAAAATCATAATATTGTTTAAATGTTGTTAATAAGTTGCTGAGATAAAAATAGTTTGATCAAATATTAACCCTTTAAATGCCTTGTTAATTTAATAGCGCTTAGGGTGAAGCAGTCAATCTAAACAAATAGATTTCCTTGTAAGTGTCGTATTCTACTGAGATTTCCTCTAAAAATTGATGCTTTGACTTTAGAAAATTTGGCTGGGTCAACCCTTACCATGTTGGTATATAAATCTTTACAAAAAAAAAAAAAAAATAGATATACTGCATTGTGTTGCACTTAGAGTATACACTACATTGGTAGAATGGCGTATAGATTTTAAAAATAAATCTAGCTCTCTTGATGCTAATTCAAAAGATTTCAGAAATTCAGTTTACCTTATCAGATATTTTAAAAGCTATCCAGAAAGTGCTTCTAATAAGGTAAACTTACAACAGCTAATGAAGAACTAGTTTTATTCTATTTTCTTATAGAGAATTACAAAATCAAGTGATAGTGATATGTTGACACCAACAACTGCAACTGCTGATACCAAGGTTCATGTCATTAAGAAAGAACTTCCTAAACCAGACTTTGCTCAAATGAAGCCTTTCAAGCCTACCGCAACAGGTGTTTCCAGAAGTAAGCACGTCTTGATAATTTTGACAAGCATGGAAGAAAAAATATTCTTATTATAATTTCTGTAATTTTTGCAGTAGCCGAATTTTGAAATTAAACCATAGCATATATTGTCATTTTCACGGAAATTCTTTATGGAATTGTGGTCTTAAATTTTTTTTCTGGTGAGTTATTATATGGCTCCTGATCAGAATTTAGTTAATATGTTATTTTATACCTGGTTAAAATTATCTTCTATTTAGCTAGATCAACTGAACTGTCATTCTATTTTATACTTGAAAGGATGGGGACTAAAGAAATATTCATTTGGTCACACTTCGGGAATTTTGGCTTAGGTTTAATAATTAGTGTACCGTTACCAGTCAGTTGATCTGCATACCATATGCTGCCATTATTGATTTCAAATACTATGATAAGCTACAGTAATAAGTAGTTTGCGAAATTGGCGATGCTCTGAAATTCTCAAATATGTTTTTCTTATCCTATCTATTTCAGTATAAAATAAGAAGTAGTATGAGAATTAAATAAGCTTATTTTTTCACATGATCAATTTGACATACTAGGTATTTATACTATTCAAACCAAGCTTAAAATTCCCCGATTAAATTGTACTCCAACTATATTCATAAAAGCTATTTTGTAGCACAATACTTAATTGACAAACGGATAAAAAAAAGTTGCATGAAAAAGTTATTATGAATAGGATTTCATCATTATCAAATTAATTAAAAATTCATAATTTGCTTAAAAAAAAAAAAAAAGATAGAGAGTGAAAGAAAGAGAGACAAATTAAAAATATATAGAGATTGAACATCAAAGCAATGGTTTATATTTGAAGTTAATGTTATATATGATTTTCTTTTAGCTGGTGTAAGCATAGCTGCTGGAGGAGTATTTGCTGCTCCTGCTGCAGTTGCAGACCTTCTACTTGCTCTACCTCCTCCTACTAGTTTCAGAGTAATTTTTTTTCTGTTTAAATATCAAATCTAAGCATAATTTGGTTCGTCGTTAGAAATCTGTTCTTGTCTTGTCAAAATTTGCTATTCATACACTGTTGTTTATTGACTTTGTTTGTTTTTTCTCGGTCAATTTTCTGAAATAGTGCCCAAATATTGGACAAAAATTATCAATTTTGGCTTTGCACTCCCAGCAAGTCCTTAGCAATCACTTTGTACGCCAATTCCTTTGTCAATTTTTTTCACTATTTGCAGATATTTGTTCATTACTTTTATTTGGTTGTAATAAGTTTAGATTTTTGAACTTAGAGTCAACGTAACTTTTTTTGAATTTTTGCAAGAAGTTTGAGAACTTTAGCAGAAACATTTTACCTTATATGGCTACCTACCAAAAATTCTCTTTGCCAAACCAAACGCGCCAAAACATTTCAAATACGGTCCAAAAATTACATTTTTAAATCTTTCAAGTCAAGAAACAATGTTTGGTGACGATTAAATTTTTGTTAATTTAAATTCTGGTTTAAAAAAAGACATTTGAAATTTCTTTATGAAATTAAGTTTCGATTTATTCAATGTTTTGTCTCATGTCTGAAAATACTATTCATGATTATTATCAAATTTCAGCGATTATCAAAATTTCAGGTACCAAAACTTTTTAAGTTTAGTCGTACAAGTTGCGTTTAAGAAAAAAATTTTCTCAAGAAATTATGCAGATTTCCGTATATTTTATTAAAATATCATTTCTGATTATTATTTCTGATTATTATTATTTTAATAATCTTATATAATAATATTATCTTATTAATATATTTTTCTAATGTCTCTGGCGCTAAAAAATTTTTTGATTTTACTGAAATTATTTATGACGTTAGCAAATATTATTTTGACATGATGGCTAATTTTGAAAATTTATTTGACTCATTTGGAATAATGGTAATAAAAAAGTTATAAATTTTTTCCAAAAAATTTGGGGCAGTTTGACTAAAAACTTTAAGATTTCACTCTGATGAATCAACGATCCTCAACTGTGTATAAAGGTTCTATATAAACAATCAAAAAAACCTTACAAATGATATACACTGTAATGGATTCCTTTAGGCTGCTGAAGATCCATACGGAATCAATCTTCTGTATCGAATCAAAGGCAAATTTTTTGATTTCTACATTTTAAGATGATTTCATTCTTTTTATTCAACAGGTTTCCGTTGTTGCACATAGCTATCTGAATTTTTTTCATTTATACATTGCAAATATTTTTTAGTGCTCGGACTGTATGGTCGAAACATTCTTAATATTTCTCACTGAATAGTTTGTGTGCTAAAATTTTTTATTTTCCAGACTTCTTTAGATAATTCAGTGTCATTTTCATACATTTTGTCGTTAAAGAAATTTAACTGAAACCTAGGAGGGCATTAGATAAGACTAATATCATATTTTTATTATAATTTTGTCCTTGGATATTTCGGTTTTAATGTCAAAAATGTCTTAAGAATTTTATTAGATGATATCTTGGAATTTTTGAAAAGTTATCTTGAGCTTTCATATAAACGTTTAAAACGTTTTGTGGTAACAAAGTGTAAATAAATAAAGGTTATCATCTGGTTAAGCTTATTCTTGATTGAGTTATATCATTCTTTAATCAGGGTCCTTTTGTTCAAGTGGATCAACTTGTGAAGCTCATAACAAACTGTATGTTAGACGACTCTTTAAAAGGTAGATCAATTTTTTTAGTTGCAATTTCTTTGCTATGATTTTGTTTCCGTTTACTTGTATTAACTTTTTTTATTTTGATATACCTAAAGTTAACATTGGTCTAAAGTTAGAATTTAAAGCTAGAAAGGGAGTGTGGTTGTTAAAATCTATAAATTACTTTTTCTTTATTTTATTTTACATTCGGCATAGATACAATGACAAATGGTAGGAGTGAAATCCGCGGTGTTAAACGATCAGCAGGTGATAGCGATGACGAATCAACTTATCATCCACCTACTAATGACATATATCGTGCACGGCAACAGAAACGTGTACACCCAGTCTAATTGCAGTGTTGATGTTATGGTTGCAGTTACAAACATGATGAGTCAATTAAAAGACTAATTCATTGGACTGGCTGTGCGCACAAGGCTGTTGATTATTCAATTTCAATTGTCAGAAATAGCTGATTTATAGCTCGATTTATCAAAATTAAACTTTTGAATAAATATTGCGCCAAACTATTATTTTCATATATTTATTCTTAGGCCGAAGCTAAATCATTTTTTGTTTCATTGCTTAGGATGATTTTAAAATATTTTCATTCTGTGATTGCGATTAAGAATATTTATTTATATCTTAATTTAAGATATTCAAATGATTTTATAATTTCATTACCTTAACAAGACAATATTTTAAATTCTTCCCCCTATATAAAAAATCTCAATTTTTATTATAGATAAATAATGTCTTGTTCAAATTTAAATATTTCATTCTATTTTTTTGATGTCAATAATAAAAGATTCTTTGGACGTTTCCTTGAAGGGAACAGTAAAAGTTAAATTTAAGCCAGGCAAGATTCGTTTTCTTCCATATTGCCATTCTAAGAGAATTAAATAACCAAGCGTATATTTTAAAGTATCATTATATTTTTCTGACAATTAATGACAGATTTGGTTTTAGATGAATAACTCTCTGCTTTCAACTCTTTTATCCACTAAACATGGTTTTTTTTATTTTTAAAAGATATTTTATTTCTTAACCAGAGATTTATATATTTAATAATTTTATTGTTGTAAGTGGCGCTAACACAATATAAGGAGCAAATACTAATACTACGTAAACAATAGTTTGTATTCTTTTTTTCTCTTAGTAAAATGAAATCTGAAATGCGCCCTTCTTTTTGACCCGATTTCTTTAGAATAAATCCCATGTCCCTATATGGTGAATGGTTGAAATTTCATGGTGTGTTTTACTTAATGTTTGAAAATTTTATTTCTTGATTTAAATCAATAAAAATCTTCTGTTCTCACTTTTAAAGTTTTATATTTCATTCGTAAAAAAAAAAAAAGCTTTTATCAATGTTTTGATTTTCAAACATTTCAAAAATCACACCTATTTGTGTTTGGTGGTTTACCAAGAAATTTACCAGCAGATTTTTTTAGTTAAATGATGTAATATAATATTTTCTAGGCAAAATTGTTAAAAAAAACTGACAGTTCCAAACAAGGTTCTATAATAGATATAAAAACAATCTGCAAATTTTTTACACATGGTTTATATCATCATACTTAAGGGACTTGAACTAAGATTTTGATATCTAGATATTTTTTGTAATTTTCAAATTTGTATTTGGAATTTCGTTGCTTAAAGTTCCTTAACATCAAATATACTTGTTAATATTGATTTATTATAGTTCTATCACTTCGTGTCATTGTAATTAACAAACATAAAATTTCAAATAGATTGAGTAAAGGTTTCTTTAGATATTACGTTTTGAGTGTCATACAAATCAGAGAAAAGTAATTTCCTAGCAAATCGGAAAATAAAATTATAAAGGCTACTTAAAATTTGCTTTTCGAGTAAGAATTATCCCCTTCTCTTTCCTTATTATCTAAGTATCCTTTCTTGACTCCTTTGTGATGTTTTTATTATATAATGGTTATATCGTAGAAAAGGGACTGAAAAGAGGGATCAAATGTACCATTGCTATACAAGTGCAAATAGATCTTAGTTTTGACCAAATTATTTCATTTTTTGCTAAGAAATGCGCAGCAGTTTTCTGCAATGTTCAAATATGTTAAATCAAGAAGAAAAAAAGTGAACATTTTTTTAAAAAATTCCTTGGTAAACTACTTTAACCCTACTTAAATATTGATAGTGGCAGTCAATTAGAAGCAAAAAATTAGGCGGTCGATTAGCTGCAGTGACCGCTCTATTGAGGTTGATCTTCAAGCTTTTTGAGATTTCCTCATATTCTGGGTTACCTAGTGCTTAAAATTTCCTTGCAGTGAGCTACAGCCATGAAATTTTTACAACAGCCAAGTATTATAAATACCTTGCCAAAATTTTATTAACTAAACCATGTGACAATTTTCTAGGGCCGTCCAGGAGGAAGAAATACCAAAAAAAGCTGAAAACTCCATCCATCAATTTTCTATCATTAAGAGAAATTGTATGGTTAAATGGAATTTTTCAAAAGAAAAGAAACTGAATGAGTGGAAAACCATCCAACATTAGAAACAAATAATATTTGTAATAAACCGGTGCAACATTAATCAAATTCTATCTTTTAAATCTAACATCTTTTTATCTATTCTTCTCCAGAGAAATAAGTTCGCACAAGGTTTTTTGATAAACATAAAATAAACACAAAGAAAGTTGAAGTCAATGTTTACGATGCTTTTTTTTTTTTTTTGTAAATGGTTTTGTTTTAGGTGAACTCGGTTTTTTTATGAGTCGCTATTTTCGATAGCAAATGACTGATATAGATCTGTGAGAAACTTTAAATTTATGGCATCTTCATCCACAAAATAACATCATAACCATACTCGGGATAGAAAATAACGAGATCCTCAAAAACGATACGACTATGCGTGATCATTTTATGCGATGTGACAGGAATTGTTAAATTTTTCTTATAACTCTGGCACTTGGAATTGGCACCACAAACGAAATATTTCAATAGTGAGTTTGAATTGGGTAAATTTGCTTTTGGACACCGTAGACAGATCAAGGAATATACATATTTGCCAACTGATTCAAATTCGGGAACTGGAAGGAGCTGAACAATCTTCAATGGAACCTGAAGTTCTTCAGTGGATGTCTCTGCACAGGTACTCACAAACCAATTCCCATCATATTCTTTTATAGCCAAGTTACAGATCTTGAATCGACTTTCAGTCTTGAAGAAATCTATCCAATCTCCCAATAGTGTTATGTTTATGGTACCAGTTAATTATACCAATAAATTATATAGGATTTACTTTTTCCGCTCTGGACAAAACCAAATTTGAAAAAATTGTTAATATATATATCTAAAACGGTTTGTGAAGCGATAGATTTATTTATATCAGCTGATGAAAAAAGTAAAAAAATATATTTTTAAATCATAGCAATATAAAATCTATATATTTGTTGTTGCAATAACAAATGGTGAAGGATTAATATTTGCGAGATAAATAATTTATGAGGTGTTTTGATAAACAAACTTTTCTCTTTATACAAAAAATTGACTAAATATCCTGTTAGGGTTCGCGTCTTACTTAAGAAATTTTAACTTAAGTTGATGGGTTAAAAAGGAAGCATAAAAAAAAAGGTATGATAAATATAAATAATATAGAAATGTCTAATTTCACCGAAATGCTGGATGATTTAGACATCTCTGTAATGGTTAGAAAAGGTGGTTCCCTTGACTATTTAATACATATAAAATATATATACAATAATATATATAATAGCTATCTAGCTATTTTTTCGAGACAATACGTGAACTTTATGGACCTAGCTTAATTAAAATAATTCGTAGAGAAGCTACAGATTATGAACCAGTAGCAAATGTAAATTTTAGAGAATTGCTACGATACCTGCCGCACCAGTTTTAAGGGCTAATGACCTCACTAATCTTAAAAACTAAGCCAAATCGAGCAATATAGGTTTACTTGCTTGTTTGTGATAGTGTATATTAATGAACTACTCCCTTATATGGAAGGCATTTGTGAAGGTTGCAACGAGGTTATGTTTAGAGGCGACTTGTTCAAGCTAGTTTGATTATAGCTGATACAAAGAATTTACCAGTCATAAATGGGCTTATAAAGGCTATGGTTATAATTAACTGAATTGACTGTATGTAGAAAGTCTTTCGCTTGGTTTCATATATAAAAAATGTGTATGTTATATGAATACGAATTATTTTAATTAAGGTGGCTAACTTATACCCTTATCAAATTATTATCAAGCATGAAAATGCATGTAAATTATAAGTTTAAAAATGTCACAAAAACGAAAATTAAAAAAAAAAAATCAACTCATTAACTATGCAGATATAAATATTGATCCTAAAAATTATAAATTTTTGTACAAGGATATTTCTTGACTGATTAATACACTTGAAGTGAAACTTTGACAAAGTCTACTCAATCAAGCTTGAAGTGATGTGACATTGTCATATTTGGAAAATTCTTTGTCCATCAAAACAAATTTAACTTTTTACAGGAGTTATTATTTTTTTGTACGAAAAATTAGCAAAAGTGTCCAGAAAACAACAATACACAAGTAAAATATCAATACCAGATTTGCATTCTTAGTTAAGAAGATATCTATGTTCAAAGGCTAAAAAAACACATTTCCAGAAATTTGATAAATTTAAGAAAAAAAATGAAAGTTGGACATGTTTTAAGGTGGTAACCCTTTTTATCCATTTATCAAGACCTATTTTCAAGACCAAAATTCCAAATTCTAAATTCCACACCCCCTAAGAATTATGAATAACTGTTCTTCTATACATTGGGCAGGCCACAAATTGTGACAGTAAACAGATGGACAGGCGGATTGGCTAATAGATTCTAGTAATTTTGAACAATTCATGCCATTGGTTCCTTTTACTTTGTTACCATTATTTTTTATTATTATTTCAGATGAAAGAAATTTTTAAATTGATTTTTCTCAAATCAAGATTTTTGACATTTGAGACTTAAACATGCATTTCTTTGGATAAAGAAGACATTTTTCACTGAAATTTGGTACACATAATCTCATATCCTAATAGAATGTACTTACATTGAGATTTTACGATTTTTTTTTTTTTTTTTTTTTTTTTGATGTGTATTTTTGCAATACATTTTTTTTGTTAAAAATGCTGTACTCTATCACAAAAAGTTAATATTGCCATCAAAATATATATATTTTAAAAAAACTTTGAGTTAAAGGGTTACCACCTTAAAATCTAAATTTTGGTATTTTGGGGTATGAATTACAAAACACAAGAACAGCAAAGGGTTAAAACTTGGCGAAATCGGTTGTTAGTGGCGTCTCTATGGGACTGATACTGGAAAGTGTGACTAAAGATAAGCCAATTGACCATAATCTCTACGTATTTTGAAAAAATCGATAGAATATACCAGCTATAAATGAGCTTATAAGGGCTATGGTTAGAGCATTATAGGCCTGAGCTTACTGTATGTGCTAGGTCGTTTGCTTGATTTCTTATATAAAAAAACGTATGTTATATGAATTACTACGAAAATTAATGTATAATAGCACGTAATTTAGCAGACTCTACTATTAGAATAAAGGCATATTTTCAAAAATTTTGGTTGAATACTGATTGAAAACCTGCAAAAGTTCCTAATTATAAGCGAAAATTAATACCCCAAAGGTAGTCATAGTTGAACTGATATGCTTGCAAAATACATTAAGTTTAGATTTTTCTAATTTTGAACATGAAAAATTGTCTTTGTCAAAACACTACCAGCATAATATTTTATGAAAACTCAAGAATTGTCAAACCATTTGCATAATTGTCATTTATGACATAATATCATAAGTGTCATTTGGGGTTACACCCCACCAAAGAATAAATCCAATTAAGGGCATCTGCAGAATTTTTTCTCCAACACACCCTTTTGGAACCCAGAGAAATATACCCATGTGAGAACACATGAAACCTTAGTCTATCTTATTGAAAACAGTGAATTATTCTTAAACTATTGTATCGATAATGCTATCATGACATGGTGCATAACTTTATTTATCGAAGAACAAACATAAAATTCATTGAGTAAGTTAGGTCATTAAGTCCAGAATGTTCATTGATAAAAAGTAATCCAGTGGTACATGTGTTCAGTATTTGTGGTTATCTTCCAGCAAGTCAATATCAATATGACGTGGGCATCCTTCACATTGCGGTTATCGTTCAGCATGCCATCATAGTGCAGACTGTCATTCATTTATGGTCTCATTAAAGGGTTGTAAAGAAAGTACCATAATTAAACTATAAGTGATTTTGATGTCATGCCCATCCATACCCAGGCATGTTGAAAGATAAAACACAAACCTACCATTAAAAAAGTGCATGTGGCATACTGTAATGATAAAAGTGTATGGTGGAATACTGGATTTTCATGGAAACAATTTTGCTTTCATCATTCTCTATGCTCTGGTGTCCCAGATTTTTGTTATTTAGAAATGCGAGTTGTTTTGAATAAGTCATTTTAAACCCTGTCAACATCATTTTACAAAGTGTACAGAATTAAATTGAACCTTCTTTATTAAACACAAGTATATACAAGAATTAAAGATAATGTAATATAAACATATAAATTAAAATATTGACTTGTATTGTTAGTTTAGTGTTTAGTTTATTGAAAGAAATGAAAACGAAATGAAAGAGATGAAAAGGGAATGATAGGAAAAATGAAAATAACCAACACAGAGGAATGATGTAGAGAATGATGTAGGGAATGTTATAAAAATGTGATTTTTAAAAAATCACACACTATAGTTCAAATAAACAAGTAAATAAGTATTTTAAATTGTGTCCTGAATAGCTGATTTATATCAGGAACATTTTTGTGTTCAGAAATTTACTTAATCTTAAGAATTTATTTGACAGAAGTGTTAAGTCATAGCATTGATTTTTGATGGGATATTTGTCATATCAGAATGATTGTATTTGATTTGGATAAGTTTACTCAAATCAAAATTTTTTAACCCACGTGCTTTCACAAATTTACATTTTTCAGTTTCTGTACCATTTTAGTAGCAATGAAATCGTGATTTGTCAAAACATCGTCCTCCCATTTAACAATAATATTTAAGAAGTTCACCACTTAAAGCATGCTAGGGTCTCTGGGAATGGAAATAAATTTTTTGACAGGTGGGGGATTAAGAAGGGTGATAACTCATGCAGTTTTTCAATATTGAGGAAATTTGCATAGATTTATTTTCACAAATCTTGCATCTTCACTTACACCCACCATGGAGGACACTAACCGTGCTATGGTGAGCATCAATTGCATTACTTGAGAATGGATGAGCATACCCATTATAAAGGTTGAAGAAGTCCATCATACATGTTAGTTTCTAAAATATTTAATTTGCAAATATTCATAGCTTGAGTAAAATTTTTTTCTTGAAGTTTATGGACAGGGTAAGAGCACAAAAAGTTGATGTTCTGTTTAGTATCAGCTTGTGCATCTTTTCTTATAGTGTATCAAGCTTATTTATTGGTAATTTAGCGCATTCGTTCTATTTGCTTACAAATGTTTGTTTCTCAGTGAATTTTTTTAGTTCTCAGCAAGTGGAGAGCTGAACAATAATTAGGCTCCTATTTCCACTGATCGTAAGAAAAACAGTTCATTATTTTTATAAATTGAAACGAGTTATGCTTGCACTGTCCTTTAATTGTTGAGTTGTATTTGGTAAGACATCTTTCTTTTTCAAAACATTTAAAAATGATGGTGGAAAATCAATATGGAAAAATTAAAAAAGGTAATAAAAATCTCCACATTGACTTTTTTTCACAGTGCGATCTACATCATATCAAATAGATATAAATCTTATCGTGCCTTGGATTTTCAACTAATTGATGACAAACAGAAGACCAATTTTTGTTGTCGTAATACTGTTCAATATTATTTATTAGGAGATAAAGTAAGCTGTATGGCATCATGATCCGAGAAATACAAACAAATTATGAAGGACTGATAATGAAATTGCATAGCAATGTCATTTCAAAAGTAAACTTGATGTAATGTTGCACCAGCAATGTGTGTATGGTCTTGGACTAGTTGCTGATAATTTATAAGAATCTGGCAGATGCTGTTCGTTTGTGCAGGTACATTATTATTATAGTCGTTTCAAACATTATTTACATCTAATTGTAATCTCATCAAAATGTTGTAAAAGAAAGAAAGTTTATTTTTATTTTTTGGTAGTTGAGAAATAATCTGAAATAATCTTGTAAAAAAGAAGATTTTTTGAACTCGACAAAAGATTCACCAATAATTGGATCATAGAGTGATATATCAGCATTTCTTCGATATCAGCAGGTAACACTTTGAATCTTCACATGCGGCAAAAGTTACAACAATGCAATAATTCAGTAATATTATCTGATTTAATAACAGTTGAGTTTCTGTAATACATAATTTATCAGTTTTGATTAATGTCTCATCATGTGCAATATCAATATAATGCCTGTACAATAATCTTGTATTCAGTAATGTAGTTGTAAGGGTATTGTCTAACAATACACCACAATTGAGTCACAATGGTTCAGGTGTGGAATTTATACGCAATCGTTGATACGCATTAAATGCACAAGGAGTAGCTTTTATAACTGCAGCTTTGAGTTCACCAGTAAGAAATAGACCTCTAAGAGATGTCACTTTACTTAAAGCTACATGCATCTGACCATATTGAAAGTTCCTTTGTTTTAGTAATTTAACACTTATTACTTCCTTATCCATACCTAAACCTTGTACTTTATGAATGGTACATGCTCAAGATAACATTAACGGAAATTGAGTTCTAATTTTGGCTTCAACCATTTCAAAAGGCACCCACTGGTTTGGTTTTGCAAAATTATCAGTTTCAATTAAATGCATCATGCATCGTCATGGTTGAAATAAATCTTTTTTGCAAAACCACTTGAATGAAATGATGTGTTCAAGGTTTCTAAGTTGTCCATTAATCAACCGGTTAGCGATATCAATATTAACTGTTATCATTACCCTGACATAAATTTTTACTTGAAGAATATATGCTATTCCACTTGTTGCACTTTGATCTTGTTGAAGAGCTTTCTTAATAACATTTGGTGAAACTTTTTTTGCCTAAATTTCAATGACCATTATTGAATGCACATTATCTTTTTGTTCAACATTATGTTCTTGACGAGTTGTATTTTCTTCATCAATTTCATCAAAGAATATGCTATACAAACATTATTAAGAAGATCCATTAATTGTAATTCAGCTCTTTGACGAATTACTTCCGTTAGCTCAACTATTTGAAAAAGCTTCTATAGGAGATAAATTTTTCCTACATTCTTTGTAGTCACAATCAACATGTCTTGCAAGGACAGTTGGCAATTGAAAAAAGTCACACACAGCAATTACAGTAATTCCTGCAAAATCCTTTGTATCTAAACGTGCAAATATTTCACATAATCGAAGATGGAGGAAGAGCAATTGTAGATTGGAAACCATTGAGACTTCATCTATAATAATAACACTGACCTCACAAAGCAAATTTGGTAAAACGCTTAACTTTTTATGACTTAGTTGGGTTAATTTATTGCCTTGATGATTGATCCAAATACTGTATTATTATTGTGAGAGGGATTTTTTGTTTCTATACTATCATTGTTTTTATTCATTTCTTCTTGGACTTGATAATTCTCTTGTTGGGAAAATGCATCCTGTATATATGATAAATATTTATCATATATACAATATATACTGTATTGTCCGATTTACAAGGGAGTTTATCCACAAGATACACATAATGTTGAAACCTCTGCTTATTCATATTGATAAGATCATCTACACCATGATCAAGGAGTTTTTCTGAATATGTCCCAAAATGGCTACACTTCAGTTTGTTGCCATTTCTAAACGGGTAAAACATAAATAGAAGGTGATGTGTATTCTTTTCAGAATACTTATGTATATTTTACACATGGTATCATAAAACAACATTGATTTGATTTCATCTCAATTTAACTTTAGAATTCATTAATGAATGCCATTAAATTGGAATTGGGGATGGATAATTACAAACATTGTTATTTTCCAAAATATCTTCTTGCAAAATGTTTGGCTGACTGTCACTTTTAGAATCTTCAGATGTCTTAGGTAGCAAAACCTAATATGATAAAAATTTGGCATAGCAAAATCCTTTGAAATTACTATATATTCCATTTGAAAAAGTTTCATCATCTGGTTTATCAATATACTTGTCAATTGGAATTGAGCTTCTCTTAAATGCATCACAACTTAACTATCTTCAAAGAGTTGTTCAATTTCTTTTTTACTGGAACAGATTCTATGTCGATTTTCCTGTAAATTACTGTTGGAAAAAATGAGACCTGAAAACAATTTTTGAAGCCACAGCTCAAACTGTATACATATAGCTTCTTGATAAATTTAATTTAAATTAATAGCCTCTTTTGCGTTTCATGTCTTCTGATTTTTCATCCTCAGATTTTGAGAAATTAGCACACATTTATATCACATCTTTGTAATGATTAAATGCAGGTTGTAATGTTGGCTTTTCAAGTAGTCAAACCAAAATAATTTTTTTACAAAACATGAATTTGGTGGTCGTTCAAATGAATTTCAAACTAGTTATCACTTGAAATGGAAAGTGTGTGACAATAACTATATGATGAAATATTGATCTCAAGTATAATGTGTTCTATATATATATATATATCTGGAATTTGCTCAGTTTTCTCTATTAGGATTGAGGATGTTATGTTTTCGGGGGGTTTCAATTATTGTCAATATAATTCTTCACTTTACAAAGTAACAGTTCACGTTGTTCCAGTAATTTAGTTTTCTCATCCTTGTGATTTCATCAGATAAAGAAACTGTAACCATAGTTTTAACTGTAAAGTAACGTTCAAAATGGTATAGAAAATTTCCATTTTTATATTTAACGATTTTGAATGAGAATAAATTTGTTATGTTGTCACTAAATTGTGGAGATCACAATTTTAATAAATATTAGGAACATCAGCTTTAATAACTCTATCAACAAACCTGATATATTCTTCAATATTATTTCTTGTTAAAACAGGTGTATTTAATACCCATAAAAATGAATGAATATGTAGGCTACCACGAAGTTGAAATTCAACACGAATGGCATAATAAATTAATGTATATACCAAGTAGATAATTAGTAATAATTTCCTTAAAAAATATCTCTACTCTATATTGGAAATGTTTTGCAAGTAACACAGGATTGAGATTTAGATAAGCACACCGGTCATGATGTCCCATAGCGTCAATTTGTTCATCTAACATTCCTGCTCCTTTAAGTTTACAATTGATATAGATGAGCTCATTAATCTTAAGTCCACACAACTTAATGTCATAAAAACGTTGGAAGATCGAGCTGTCTCACCATGGCTAATGTCTCAGATAAAAACTTCCAATAAGCAGGAGTACCTTTAATTGGACTCATGAAACAATACCTTGCATCATTAGAAATAACTGATATCACTGTACTATAGAAATCATTTGAGAGCATACCAGCAGTTAACTGATTATTACAAACCTTATTCATGGCAATATTAATCTGACTCTTAAGGTTCAATTGGTGTAAGACAGATAGCACACAAAATACATAATGTTAGCACATAAAATGTGTATATAAGGCAAATGTTTCCTTGTAGTTTAATCAACGCCGGTTAAAATATTTAACAGGAGTTAATTTATCAATTCGTTCAACTTTATAGCTAAGCCAGTTCCTCTCAAAAAACATCAATCAAGATTAACATGGGTTGTACACCCTTACTTGGAGCTATAGTTATATCATTTTTTTCTTTTTATTGTTGATGGACATTAGATAAGCATAGTTTCTGTTTAACCTATCCTAAATAAATCCAAAGGATTATCATCTTCCTCA
>JAUZNK010013712.1:0-22804 GCA_035046665.1 Euphysa ruthae | reverse complement strand
TTTCGTAGACGCAAATGGGCGTTCTAAGTACTCCAAGACCCGCCACGTGGGCCCATCTGGAAATATTGTCTCGGCAACTTGTTGGTTCCCCACGTTAAATATAACATTCTCTCTCTCTCTCTAACAAAATTGGTATTTGGTCAATAATGATATCAATTAGATAATGCCTAGTTATTTGACTTCTTCATGAAATTAAAATTTATTTTTCAAGTTTATCTCAATGAGCTTGGCTTAAGGACAGAATCTGCCAAGTACCAGTTTGATTTTTAAGGCTAACTTAGTGGAAAGTAAAATGAAAAAATTGTAATTATTATTTTTACTTTTTTTATTCAATTTTGAGATAATTTTTGTCTTTTCATGTAGTTCATCAATTTTGCTTTTATGTACACCATAGTTATTTGCCTGGTTTAAATAAGGGTTTGTCTGGAAACTAATATCGTTTTCTAAATTTTCTCAAACACCATTTAACATATTTTTTTTAAATATTGTAGGGTACTGGGTCGAAATATGGTTGTATTTCAAACTAAAAATGAAGTTTTTGAAATTTTTCTCTAATATCTCTTTTTTTCCCTGAAATTTAGCATGAAGCTAGAAGACCATAAAGAAATTATTTTAACACACATAGCTAATTGCCGAAAACTCTTATGTTTGGTGCCGGGCCTAAATATAGTAATTTTTATGGTCCAGCAATAGCTTCTTCCTTTTTTTTAAAAATTTTCTTTAAAACCGTTCATTATAATTTGTGAATTTTACATGACGTTAGAGGACCATAATATACTTTTTTTTTTATCAACATTGCTTACCTGTTAAAACTGATTAACGTTTTACGTGTATTCTCAGTGAAATGAAATTATTGGTAAGATAATTTTATGAAATTTTTAAATAATATTTGAAACATATTTCAGAAAAAAGTTTATATTATTCGTCCTTGGAAATATCATTAAGTAGTTGTATTATTCTGGATCAAATAAAATTACGTGTTCATTTAGTAGTTTGATTTAAGTTGATTTTCTACTAATCTTTGAGACAGAAATTTATTTTAATTATACTATTTCTAGGTTTCCTCATTTACTTTGGAATGGTACATTTTTAAAGACAATGCTTGATTTACTGCACTCGCTTAGTTTTGCTACAAAACAAATGGTATATAATTTTTTGCATAAAAGTCTAACTTGTGACACTTCTCATGTGTACTTTATTAAGAGGGCAAATGCAATAGATTACTTTTTATTTTTGAGAAGTTTACACAGAATCCTTGAAGTTATTTCCAAATTTTTTTTTTCTTTTTTTTCATTTGCTCGCACGTTTTTCTAAATATAATTATTTTTTGAAAATTTACATTTACTCTCTAGGCAAGTCAACTGATTTCTAATACTATAGACGTACCACAAACAAATCTGACTCTAAAGCTATCTCAAGAGCGTGTTACTCGTGAACAGATTGTTAAAGATTTTCACCAACGATGTGCAGGGATATTGCATGAGGCTTTGAAGTGGACACAGGATTCAATATGTTCTCTCTTGCAAGTAAGTAAAGTGTTTGAAGATTAAAGAGACCTTAATGGTATATATATAACTTATATAAATTTTTTTTTTTTTTTTTTTTTTTTTTTTGCATATTAATCTTATTATAAACTTGAAATTTTTCTCTGCGGTGGCTAAAACTAGACTGACACCTCACCACACCATGACATTCTTAAAAAGTGCAGACCAGAATTTGTTTTTTTAGAAAATTTCATCTAGGTTTCCCTTCATCACCAGGTATCTACCAACCAATTCCAGCATATACTCAGTCAATCCTCATGAATGCCAAAATTAGTACAGCCTTTAAGAAAGGAAGTTGACGCACCAAATTGAAATAGTTTTTTATTTAAGCTATTCCACCTTGAATTTATAAAAATGCCTTAAAAAGCATTTCCAAAAATTTTTTTTTTATTCATAAATAAGAAGTTTTTGATTTATTATTTGCATTAATAGTGATTATTTGGTTTTTTTTATGTATCTTTTTATGTATATTTATCTTTTACAAACTTTATGATGGCAATCAGCATGCAAAATTTCAAGACATGGTTGTATAAAATTTTATTTTAAATTTTTTAAACTATATGGTGTGTTTACATGCCATTAAAAATATTATTTTGTTTGATTTATACTTGCTAAACTACATGTCACTGCATGTTTATTTAATCTTTTTGATGACTTGATAATTTGTGTGTGGTAGGGTTAATTGATCTTTGATCTCAGTATGGTAGCATACAAAAAATTTTTTTCACCTTTTTCGTAACTTTACAAGTGATCGAGGTGAACCCCAAAATCCACCTCTATATGGTGTAGGTTTGTTTATCTTTGTCAAGTTTGTTAGGGCATATTATTCTAAAAGACAAATAAAATAAACTAACCTATTGGAAGCAGTGAATCCCAAAACATTCCACCTACATAAAGTATATTTATGGATTAAGAGGGTAAGGCTTATTCAAAAATTTTTTAAGAGTGTGAGTAATTGATCAGTTATAGTATCTAAATGTTTTGGTATGACTGTTATTGTTAAGTGTTCATGTTTGATTTCTCAGCAATACATCATTGAGAAGGAAAGTGAAGATGGTGAAGTGCATTATGGAATAGCTTTGGTATGTGAAGAATTGTTTAGAACCGGCAAACAAGAGAATTATAGATGTGGGAAACTATTCAATACTGGCATGCAGATGAGAAGTCGATACCTAGGAGAGGTAAAGTTGTAGGGCATAAAGCAATTGAAGAAACTAAGCAAGTCTTGGAAGTTATTTGTTTTACCCAACCAAAATCTTGTTAAAAATAACATCACGGAGTAAATTTTACATCACAACTTTTGTGATTTCTTTAGTTCTTGATTACTTACTGCTATTTTAAATTTTTAATATAAAAAAAAAAATGTTCAAAAATTTGTCTATTTAATAAGAAAATAAGACTGGTGATGACTAAAGTTAACCCGAGATGCTTTCAAAAGCTATAGCTTTGTGTAAAACAAAGCAATTTTATTAGTAAAGAAACTTTAAAAATTTTGGTTGCACAAATTATCAATATTACTAAATTGCCTGACCGATCGTTACTATCTTGACCGATCGTTACTATCTTGAGCATGCAAACATAAATGCTTTTCAGAATTTATTTCAAGTTTCTGACCACACTAAACAACAAATTTATTTTCTCTTTTTTTAAACTCAATTTCCACTAAATAAATTAAATTTTCTGCCAAAATGTCTTAGGTGTTATTCTTATTATATTTCTTATATTTATATATATTTTTCTTATTCAGTTTTTTATATTTTGAAGTTTCTTACAAATATTCATTGACATCATTTGCTAAGCATTGCTACTATTTGTTACAATTTAAGGTAAATGGACTCCTTGAAGCTATGTCAATCTCCTCTGAAAAGAGTGTGGATGCTTCTAAGAAGTTGACAAGCATGTTTCGCTGCCAATTCGAACAGTTAGGTCACAACAGTGGAGAGAAATATTCAATCACAATGTATAGAACTACTGCGTATTTGGCTTCGTCAACTGGTAATGGAACAATTACTTATAAATATTATTGGCCTTATTTGCGTAACACTGAAGTAAGTTTTGCAGGGCCTAAATATAAATATATTTTTTTCTGTATTTTCTCAGGCCTGTCTGATCTAATCAGCCCATTGTGTAAAATTTCCTGTGATAATGTATGCAGCTCTTCATTAATAATATTATCTGATCTACTGTTCAAATATAAAAGTCTTATTTAAAATCGTTGAATTTATTATTTATGAATTTATTATTATTATTATAAATTATCATTGAATACATCATTTAATTTATTATTTTGCTTGTTAAAAAAGAAAATGGCAAATAGTCGTGAATTTTTTACTGGAGTTCACCATGAGCACTTTATCTCCTAAAAATTTGATTGCTAAAGAACTAGTTTAAGCAACTTGAATTTAATCAACAAGAGATATATAATTAAGGCCTTACCTCAGTATCACATTTGGTCATGTGAGAATTTACATGATAGTAACGAAAGCTTGGTTCAAAATTATGACGATTGGTTTGAGAGTCCAATTCTTTACCTACAAACTAGGGACTTGTAAGCTCATGCTTTAACAAAATAGCTACTGCTACAAATTATACTATTTTTTTTTTTTTTTTTTTTGTATATAGAGAAATCTAATCTCACAGTTAATTTGTTAAAATAATTGCCAAGAAATGAGTTTTTGCAATTAGAAAAAAAAATATATTTTTTTTCTTTTAAAAAAAAAATATATTTTTTTTCTTTTCATGAGGGCATCACAAAAGACATTAAGTAAAATAAAATATATATATATATTTCCAAGATTTAGGTTTAGACGTCTTATATTCAACAATATAGAAAATTGGAAAGGTGTGTTCAGATACCACTGGAGAGTATTGAAACACTGCTTTGTTTTTGAACTATAATTGATGTTTGATTTAGTTAACGATGATGCGTTGTTGCATCAAATGTGTTGGACTCCTGCTCGGTTATTTTCAAAAGATGCTTTGTTTGTTGCTATTGAATGCTGGGATTGGTTGCTGGGAACACGACCAGATTTAGAAGTGCAGGTAGATAATATTAATATTACTATAATATTATTTAAAAGGTAATCAAATACTCGTAATTTTAGAAAAAAATGTTTTTTTAATATCTCAAGTTTCCCTAACTTTCAAATACATCGCAGTATCCTTACTAAAAACCTTCAACTTTTAATGATTGAGGTTTACTAAACTGTGATTTTCCTCAACATTTTATAAGATTGGTTCTTGGCTGGCAAAAAATGGTAGAATATATTTTGGAATAAATTACATATAAAAAAGTGGGATAAAAATCTTTCTTACTTTTTGTTGTAAATTCATGTTAAGGTCAACTTAAAAAAAAAAATTTGATTTTCCACCTAGATTCATTTTATCTTCCAAACTGTTTTTGACATATGTTCAAAAATTCCAAAACAAGTTAAATCCTAAAAAAACAATTTCTTTTGCTCTCAGTTGCCAAGTCTCTGTCCTCTTCCCCAGTGACAGAACTTAACTGGAGAGAAAAGAAAAATATATGCTTCACGAAAGAAACTAAAATCCCTAGCTTAGATTTTATAAAGAAGTATGTGTGACATCATAATGAAAACGCAATCCTCTTTCAAAGTTTGGATATTCTTTTAAATAGATTGTTGCCATATCTTTATAATAGATGCAACAAGAGCTGATCAATGCTTGGTTATACACTGTCAACAATAAACTGGGGATGTTTAGTGGTGATGTTGAGGTTATAAACCCTTTAACTACTTCAGAAAGTTCTACAACCCAAAGTAAAGTGGATGAAACGCAAGATTTATGGTTACAGTTTTTCATAAGAAGATATGAAGTTGTATGTTACTATAGCAAGGAACAGGTAATAATGAGTACTTATTCCTATTTATTGTTTATTTTTTTCAAATTAATATGAAATTTTACCAGAGAGTAAATAGAGGGCCCACCTCAAAAAATTTTTCAAAGAAACATTTAGATTTTTTTCAAGGAATTATTTTCTGATTTTTTTGAAGTTTTATTTCTGACTATTTTGACATGTTGTCCATTTGGTAATTTTTGGAACACTGGTCAAATATTTCTCAAATAATTTTGTTCTGATCTTGTCTAAATTTTGTATGACGATAGAAAATAATAGTTCTGGTTATATAAAGAATTTGGTTTTAGATTATAGAGTCTTTAAAATTTGAAAAAAATTATTATTCTTGTAAAAATTACATATTTTACAAAATTTCATTTTTCTATGATTTGAGAAAAAATGCTTTATTTATAAGTCTTTATATAAATATACATTTTATCATCTTTCACTTGTACGCTTACAATTATGCGATAATTTAAAACTCATTGTTTTTTTTTGTTTTTTTTTTTTTGTTTTTTTTTTTCAGGTTAGCCTATTTCACTGTAAAACTCCAATACCTATAAAAGAATGCAATGAAAAAAATCTTCTTGGATCTATTAATAGGAATTTTTGATGTTATTTCTAGATAAAATAAGCTTTCAGTGGTACCAAATTTAACTTTATTGGAATTTTTTTATTGTCAGCTTCCAGCCTAAACTTTTGATTGGCTTTAAAACTTTTTATTGCAAAGTGAGCTCATGGTCAAAGTAACGTTTTTTGATATACACACTATTTTAAAGAAATTAATATGAGAAATTCGCAAATGCAGAAATTCTGTACAAAAATAGATACAAATAAAATAACATTTTAGATTTAGATAATGTGAACGTTTGGTAAACCCTATTTGCATATTAGTGTTATTAATTTTTTTTTTATTTGAGGAGAATCGCTATGATGCAAAAACCACTATACATTAGTTCAATTTATCACTGTAAAATTCTTTTTTGTTATCATAAATCCCTTTTGTATATTTTTCATCAAATATGAAAAATTTTTAATATATATAAGTTGTGAAATAAATGCATACTTTTTCAGGCAGCTATGTTTGTATCTATGCTTATTGAATCACTAACTGAACATATTGGAGAAAACAGCAAGATCGCACATAATATCTCTCATATACGATCTCGATTCCGTTTAGCACGTCTGGGTATGTGCATCCTCCAATCAGATCATTTTCTGCCTCCAATCGTAACAACAACATTGAGAGAAAGAGTATATCACACAGTACTTGATTATTTCAGGTTAGTTGCAAAAAAATTTCTTAAGATTTTGTATTTGGAGCTAGATTATAATAACATGTTATTTATCTGAAAATTAAAAAAAAAAAAAAAAAAGTTTTTTATTTGTTTACGATGTAAAATGTTTAAAATCAAGAATTCAAAATAATTTCCTTTATAAATATAAAATGTAAGTATAGCAATTTGAGTAATCACTAAAATAAAGACAAGTAAGGCTAACTACACCAGTGATAAATAGTCAGATGCTAGCTTATTTCTTGAAAATAGATTTTAAAATAGATTATGCCGGGTTGGTATTGTCACTATTAGGTCACACTTTTCCTGACGATTCCTTAATAAGATTAAATTGTGAAAATGTCTCAATTAGCTTGATTTCCGAGATATTTGATTGGCTAACATAATTTTAATTTTTACTATGTGCTGTTTTAAAAAATTTTCTGTAAACCAAAGACTCTCTCCAATTGGCATTTTTTTAAATTTCTGAACCCTATTCAACTCTGGAAAACCTCACGGTCAAAATTTTCTCAATCTTTTAAAAATTTTTGGTTTGGTGATTTTTTTATATGGTATTATGTGGGAAAAAATAATTTATGGGTAAATGAAATTTTTTCAACGCAGCATGAAAAAAACTGCTTGATTGCAAATTAAAACAAATCTAAGCAAAATGTTTTGAAAATACTGAGATCATCTCTAGGTCAGTTGATTGCAGTTGCCATTTTGAAAATTGTTTTAACAAGTTTTTGAAAAAAAACCATAAAAAAGTATGCGTTAAAATATTTTGTATGCGTGATTCATTTTCCACCTTGTTTTTAACTTGCTATACATGTGTTTAGCTCTCCTCCATGCTGGCCAAAGCCTTGTGCTGAGACTCTTGGTGCTAACATTGGTGTTCTTATTGACTTTTGGAACTCTTTGAATATGGATAAAAAGTATATGAAATCAATAAACATCCTATTAACATCTTTAGAGTCTCTGCTTGACAGCCCAAGCTCTGAGCAAACTCATTTATCAACTTCGGATAACACAAGAGTCGAACAACAGGTAAATGCATTTTACATTTTGTTAGCATAATGCTTTGAATAAAACTGCTTTTTGCTTTCTGAATCTTGAAAAAAAGATTTTAGCATAATTTTCATAAGAATTACACAGCAAAAATTTGAGTTAATCTTGCAAGCATGCTGATTTTCATTTATGTATAAAAGCGTAAATTTGGATACAAGTCTGAATTTCAGTCTTTCAAACTTTTAACAAATACAGACAAAACTATAGATATTAATATTATTGGAGATTAACTTCTAAGCGTATATGTTATTAACTGAATCAAACTAGGGTGCATAGCTGGGAGAGAACCACCTATGGTATAAAATACTGTTAATTATTGCAATACTGGTTCTGCTATGATACACATGTTATCCTTGGGGACAATTAAAACACAGCTAAGACAAAAAGATCAATTAATTAATTAATTGATATGCATTATTGGTGTGTTAGGTTTTTTCCTTTATATTACACGTGTAGAACACAGATTACACATGCCTTGAGTTGATTTAGGAAGCTTTGAGCTTTAATAAATGGAAGGAATAAGAACGACTATTTGAAACATAATGTTGACTCTCATAGGTACAGTGTAACTGTAACTTAATTAAATTAAGTCGTGAGAAATTATTTATGGTTAGTTTTGAAGAAAATAATTGTTTGGTTGAACTTTTAATAGTCTTCAATATACAAAAATTCAGAGTGTTAAATTGATGCATTGTCTCAGGCTAAGTCATTTAAAAGTAAATTTTTTCTTGCGGTAATTTTATAACTATTTATTCAATATGCAATTGTTTATCACAAGAAGACAACTTTTTTTTTCTCACACTACTTGCTCTCCAAACAAATTTCCTTCTAAACAAATAATCTGCACATATGATATATTCATATTTTCTTATATGGAAGTTTTGTTTGTTTGTTTGATATATTCATGGATAAGTTTGTAGTTTCATTTATTTTACAACTGTTTTGATGAATCTTAAAAAAGTATTTTTTTCCGATTCTCTTTGATTTATTTCATAATTTTAAAATTTGAACCAAAACCAATACATGTAAGCTTATTCTTATCTACACATTTTACCACTTAAAAGCATTTTCAGCCAGAAACTGAAATATGTCAATTTTTTTAAATATAGGTAGGTAATTTGAAACTTGTTAAGCTGAGCTTTTCAAAGTGGGTTTATTTTTTTTAATGGAATAAGCGGTTGCGAAGACATGTTTACTTATGTAAGTTGGAAATCAGGGAATTTTCAACAAAATGCATTAGCGTTTTAATTTTAGCACACTGAAATGGCATCATAAAAAAATGAGCATACACATATAAATCAAACAAAAAAAATTTTGAAACAGTTTTTGCTATAGCGAATGCGATAAAATTTTGTATTTTTATCGTAAAATTTTACATTAAATTTTTGGTAAAAGCTTCCATTTCCAGATTATTTTCAAGGATCTAGGACCTAATTTACCAATTTTAGGGTCTTGGGCAAAAATGGTTGATTTTACTTAAAATGTCATTCTTTGATCAAACTCTATTTTTCACAGCTGGTTGGAAGCGCATCAAAGAAACAATGATGAATTAGTACAAAAATAAGTCAGATTTTTGATCTGATTCACCAATTTTGAAACTTTTCGGCCAAAATTAATGATATTGCTAAAAATCTAATTGTTCGACCAATTTTCAAATGTACAAGCGCATGAAAGAAATAATAATAATAGATTAAGAACACAAATTGAAATTTTTTGAATTGAAACGTTTGGTTGGGTCTTAAAGACTATTTATTATATTTTTGGCAAAATGGGGAAAAAAGAAATTAAGTTTCAGTAGCATTGCATTTTTTCTACTTTTAAATTTAATTTTTATTACTCAGGGAAAGGGATTAATTTCTTAGACATTATATATATTTTTTGAATTATGAATTCACTACTGTCTTTTTGTCTTTTCACCCATGCTTGTTTTAATATCTATTCCTTTTTGTTTTCTTTTGTTTAAAGTTCAGTTTGATAAAGCATTTTTTTTTTTTTTTTTGCTAAACCCAAATATATAATAAAAAGTCAATTTTTAGTCTCAAATATTTCTGAGTATATTTTATTGTAACATTTTGATACACATTTGTGGATATTTTGTATGCTGTTAGAAAACCATTTTTCGATTATTTTCAAAATACTCTATTCAAAATTTGTTGGAATTTTTCGTTGTATCAAAAATTTGTTAAAAAATTTTTGTTTCTGAATATTTTGCAATGGCGATATTTTTGGAAATTTTCTAAGGCACGAAAGGTCAGGCACGAAATAGGGCTCAATACTTTTAGTTAAATTGTATTTAGAAAGCATCATGCACCTGTAACATAACTTGAGAAATTATGTTTTTTCAACATTATGTTTTTGGCCCACTCAGTAACTGTCCATTGTATATTTATTGTTCACCAGAGCCAGTTCTTAATGTATATTTGATGTTTTTTTTTTTTTTTTTTTTTTTTTTTTATAAATTTTTTGTGTTTAAATAAAGGGTAAGGAAGCCAAATGATGAAAAATCTTTTAATAAATTCTCGTTAACCTAATTTAAACAAGGCAAAAATAGACGAAAAATCTGCTTTCTTAGATTTTTCTCTAAATCTGCTCATTGATTTTTTGCATAAAGTTAAATGTCAAGAATATGAAATAATTGATTTGCTTTAGATTTTCTCTAAAATTGGCTAGAAAACGATAATAAAGTTATTTTTGTATACACTCATTAGTTTTCTCTAATTTTGTACATAATGTTAAGACTTTTATTGCTCTGTAGGAAGAAATAGTAAGTTTGATTGGATCTGCAATGCCTAAATTAAAGTTTATATGTATTTTGTACATTTCTAATTAGGGCTGGTTAAACCTGCAGGGAAGAACTTCTTCTATGACTGGCCAAAAAAAAGTGTATCACAACAGTACTCAATCTCGAGAAAGTGGAACAATAACAAAAGAACTCTTAAAAAAACGTATTCTAATACTCACCGTTCTTCGTAGAGAAATTGAACGATTGCTGGTGTGGCAAAATCCAAAAAATGTGACTGAATTACGGGTGCCAGGAGAAGATATTGTTCATGGTTGGGCAAGCCAAATGGTGCTTACGGATAAAGTTTGGAAAGAATGCATACGAACTGCTTGGAAATGCTGCCCTCAGGCTGCTATTCACATCGCTTTAAAGTATATCTTTTTCTCTTTATTTGAAGTTCAGAATATGTTTTTTTTTTTAAATCGATCTTAAAAACTAAATGTTTTAATTGCACTCAGCTTGATTCAGCATAGTGGAAAAAGCCAGTTAAATCAGTCAGTAAATTATGTTTATATAAGAGTAGGCAGCTGAAATCCTACATGGTCACTAAAACTTAATGACCAATTTGTTCTTTTTTCAGGTTCAAAAATTTCACTGTTCTGGGTGCTTGTTTTGTGTAAATAAAAGTCTGGCATGATGGATTCTCATTAAATTTTTTAGAAAAAATCACAAAGACGAGTCTTTCGTTGATTTCACCCATGTTTTTCTGTCTATTACAATATTTCTCTAAAATTTTTTGAAAAAAAGTTGTGTGTGGAGCAAAAATTTGCCCAAATATAGTTGTATTATTTTTATATAGTTGTAATAAATAGTCGTAGACACAAATGGGGGTTCTAAGTACTCCAAGACCCACCATGTGGGCCCATCTGGAAATATCGTCTCGGCAATTTGTTGGTTCCCCACATTAAATATAACATTATCTCTTTCTCAATAAATTTTAGCATATCAGTTATTTTTTAAATGTTTTCTGGGTCTGGTTCCTGTGCCCCTATGGTCAATTTTGATTTCAAAGCTTTCTTCTGATTTTTCTCAAGAATTTATGTTGTGTTTCTTTTGAAATTTAAAATGTTGTTGAATAATATTGTTTTTGATCATTTTGTCATTCACCTATTTTGAAAGACTTTTTTTAGACTATTAAATTTTGTTTTCTTGATTTTACTCAATAATTTATGTTAAGATCCCTTTTAAACTTTTGGTCCGGAATTTTAAAAATTTTTCTCAAGAATTTTTTTCCGATTATTTTTTTAATTTGATATAATGTTAGAATATTCTTTTTGATCAGTGGAGCATTTGCATACCTGCCTTTTTAAAAAATCTGCCAGACCCTTTGCCCAGATCCCTAATCGGTTAAACTTGCTCAGAACAATTTTTTTCTTTTTTTTTGTTATGTTTCTTCAACCACATCAGAAATTTTGAATCTTCTGATCAGAATAATTATCCAGAACCCGAACATTTTTGTTTTAGAAAGTGAAAGTGAGGCGATTGTTTATGATCGTTAGAAAGTTTCACTTGTGATAATTTTAGCATTTGAAATATTAAAAAAAAAAAAATTTAAACCCACAACTAGACTCCTAAAATATATCATAAATATATAAATATAAATATATAAATACAAAATGTTATTTGTCTCTAAACACTGCGTTTTACTACTTTTATTGATGTTATCAATTGATCTACGATTATATATTTATTTACATTATTTATATAATATTTATTATATTTATTTTTCTTGGCATGAAATGAAATATGATAATACATAATTCATGTTTAAGAAAAAAAAAATTGATCAAGCAAAACATTTCCAATTTGTGAGTAACTACTATTCTTTTAAAATCTAAATTTGAGGCCATATTTAGATTTATTTTGTCGTTTCTTAACCCTTTCAATGTTTTGAGAGAGCACTGAATTTCCATTGAGGTTCAATATTGAGGCTCTTATTGTTTTTTTATTATTTTATCGCAATTTTTCATAGGGACCATAGGTCTTTTGACCCAAATAGCCACCTGTCAAAGATATTTTTTGAATTTTGTATGAAGTTGGACAATAGAGAGTATTTTTTGTGTCATGTGACCTTCTTCCATAAATTTTTGTTTGGGTGTCTTGAAAACAACACAAATCAGTGTTTTTTACCTTTCTTAAAAATTTGTATACCAATTTTGTTGAAATTTTGTATTTGGAAATGTTATGTCTGGTAAACTAGGCATATCAGTATGTATTTATTTATTTGTTTTTGTATTTCCAACATATTTAAATCTTTTAATGTGGTGCCAACAGATAGTTTAGAGCTAATTTTTATAGAAAGGCCCACGGGTTTGGTTCTGTTACTTAGAGCTCCCATTTGAGCTTACAATAAATAACTGCTCAACCAAACAACTGTAAATTTTTCACACCGAACCGAATACCCAGATTTTAACCGGAGCTTTATGGTTGAGAGTCAGATGTCTTACCAACTGACCTATCCGGCTATCAGCCATTGTGAATTCTTTGTTGGACTCTCTCCCGAGGACCTGCAACAAGGTCGTTTTTGGGCATAAAAACAATGTCTTTTATCAATTGTTAACAATGTCTTTTTTTAAATTCTGTATAAGTTGAAGGAGTCTTATACCTAATATGGCCTGTCAAACATTCTTGTTTCCCGCATCCTGGAATTTTGGAAATTCTTGGAAATATTTTGAATAATATTTCTAGAATTTAATGTATAAGTCTTTAGAGTCATAGGTTTTGATTTGTTTTTAATTTTCTTGCTGGAGTTTATTTGTCTCTAAAGCTTGTTTTTAAAAATATTTTGTTAAGTTAGAGGTCCATAGAGCTCCACCTATTATATTATTTTTATTTTTTCTTATTTATGTCATAGAGCCCAAAAATGATAATTTGAATTTTGCTCGAAATTTTTTGGAAAGAAGCTGTGAAATCTATATTTTTTTTGTCAAAATAATTTTCAACATTCCATTTTTAACTAAGTGCATGTTTAATTTAAAATTAACAGCCATTATCTTTTACAATAATTATGAGTTTTTCTATTTTGATACCTTTCATATAAAACGAAAGAAGATTTCATTGTTGTTGACTTAAATAAGTACTGATAGTTATTTATTCTAAATTTATTAAAATTCTTTCCTCTTTTAAAATCATCCAAAACTAATATTTTTTGGAAAACCTCTCAAATTCTGACAAATAATATCAATCCGTTTTTTCACCAAAACAGAGAGTCAATCTATTTTAGCCTTAGTTACATAAGAATCCGAAAAATAATGAAGCGAAGTTTAAAAAAACAAAGATTTACACAATAACATTTGCAAAGTTTGGTATTTATACCAAAAAAAATTTTATTTTACTTTTAGTTTTTCTTGGAAACCCTTTATTTATTTTTCTAACATTGTTGTTCTGTTTTAACTGGCACCTAAACTGGTCAAATTTTGTCAGGAAATGGCATTGTTCATACTCTGGTTTCACAAGATTTTTGTATGATTTGATTTATAATTTCTGCTAATTTTAATATGTTGGATAATTTATGTTGGCCTGCATTGTATGCATTAAGGCTGTTCTAATAGTCCACGCTATCTAATTCAAGCCTTAATGAAGAAAATTTGTTTAATCACCTCCCTAAAGTGTAAAGACATTTTACTATCAAAATTCAATCTGCCATATAATTTGTATATGGGACAAGTTATGCTTTTAAGAACACTACATTTATCATACTGTTAAAATATATTGTACTTGTTTGCTATGCAATATATTGTATTATTTATGCTATAAATTTAGAATTAAAGTTTTGGTTAGCCAACCGCTGCTAAAAAATTAATGTCCTGCTGAAATTGAAAAACATCTCAGATTCCAATTCTCATTTTCATTTAGATTTTCTGAAGTTGCAGTGATGCATAAAGAAGTTTGCCGCTTAGTTCACGCTCATCCATTGCTTGTATCACATGTTCCTGAAGCTCTTCAATTTCTAGTTGACGAACAGGCTATACGGATGAACAAGCCTGAACTAGCTCATATTTTAACCTGGGCTAACATTCCTCCTGTTGCAGCTATCTCTTTCTTCTCTCAACAATATACTCCTCATCAGCTGACAGCACAATATGCTGTCAGGGTACTACAGACTTACTCTGCAGTATGTTAATTGCCGTTGTTATTGAAATGTTCTATAACTTTCTGTAAAACTTTCTTTTTTTTTGGCATGATTCAGGGAAAACCAGGAATCACATAAATTCCTTTGAAATTATAGTCATAAACTCAGGAATATTGATAGTTTAAAAAAAAAATGTGAAAAAGAAATTTTTGGAATTTATGAAAGATATATGTAAGGAAATTTCACTTTATTTTGTAAGATGTGCATTTTAAGAATGCAGGATACAAGTCTTTTATTTTAATATCTGTCTTTCTTAGGAAACCATGTTGTTTTACATTCCGCAGTTGGTCCAAGCACTACGCTACGATAAAATGGGATATGTTGAAAATTATATCTTATGGGCATGTAATAAATCACAGCTACTAGCTCATCAGGTTCGTTTTTTCCCCTAACTTACTTCCAAACAGGAAATAATGCAATAAAACTAATAAACAAGTTAAAATTTAGTCGATCAATGAGTAAGGCAATAACCAAACCAGTAATTGAACCAATCAGCTAATCTATAACCAAACAAATTAAGCAAGCCTAAAAGCAAACCAATAAAATGGCCAAAAAACAATCCAATAATAATTCAATAAACAAGTCAAAAAGCATAGGTAAGCTGCAGCAAATTTTGAGTATAACTTTTTCTCATGCTCCCCAGAATTTTTTTGGAAAAAAATCTATGTATGTCTCGCATACATGCATGCATGTATGTATGTATCACATGTTTTACAAAAATTAT
Source organism: Euphysa ruthae (assembly GCA_035046665.1). Taxonomy (NCBI): domain Eukaryota; kingdom Metazoa; phylum Cnidaria; class Hydrozoa; order Anthoathecata; family Corymorphidae; genus Euphysa; species Euphysa ruthae. The sequence continues at coordinate 7,424 of JAUZNK010013712.1, read as the reverse complement.
CCTACTTATTTTCTTGAATAATTAATTTCTTGAATTGAAATTGTGTTCTCCAAATAATGTTTTGTTATGGCTCTATATTATGTATTATGAGTACAGTTAGTATAATTTTTAAAATTAATCTCCATTTGAAATATAATGAGATGCAGAGCATTTTATTCTGTAAATATATATGTTGCAATGTTTAAAAAATTCTATGATATAACTATATAATATTGATTCAAAAGTACTAATAAAAATCGACTAACAAGTAGTGAGGCTCAAACTCATACCTGAGATCCTTAAACTGTATTGTGATTGCCTTATCCATTCTCCCATAACTTCAAGTAAGTACATAAAGGAAGTTATTTCAAGGTGATATAAAAACAAACTTATGTTTTTTTACTATAATCTTTGGTTTATATCTTTTTGAAATATAACTGTTACTCTTCTTTCTTGCAGTTCATATGGAATATGAAGACAAATATATTTACAGATGAGGAATCTTTGAATAAAGATCCTGACATTGGAGATAAACTTGAGAATCTTATTGAGAAAATCAAATCTTCATTATCAGGTTCATCACTGGAATTTTTTACTAGAGAATTTAATTTCTTTGATGAAGTAACTAACATTTCTGGGCAGATAAGGTACATATTTTTTATGTTTATTATTATTTTACTCATTAGTTTTCTTGGAAATAACGAAAATTAGCTGTCACACATTCCTTTTTATAAGGTTAAAAATTTTCAAAATTTTTTAATTTTGGAAAAATGTAAAGGTGTCGTCCATTTTAAAGGTATTTATGTTAAATGCTTTGGTTTTTTTTTTTTTTTTTTTTTTCAATTCTTTAACCATAAATGGATTTTAAATGTTTAATCTATAACTTTTAAAACTTAAAAAGTTGTTAAAAATGGCAATTTCTTACAGGAAAAAAATTACCCATTTGTCCATACGTTATTCTTAAATTGGATCCTTAAGTTCACTTTCATCTATTTTAGTGTTTTATTTCAAAAAAAAAAAAATGCTTATTGAGGAAAACTTTAGTATTCTTTTAGCGTTCTTTTTTAATTTCTCAAATCTTACTTTACAAAATTACATGTTTGTTTTTTGTAAGTTTAAAAACCAATTTTTTACTTTTTTAAATTAAATTTAAAAAAATCATATCAATTACAATCCAAGAGGAAATATGTTTTCCTGTTGAGTCTTGTAAAGTAAGTTTATAACGCAAGAGAGATGATGAAAACAATTCGGAGGTTTGCCAATAAGAATTAGATAACGTTTATTTAAAAAGAATTGAGAAATTGATAAGAAATACTTATCTCCTCATAACTCTTTATTTTCTTTATTATTATTATTTATATTATCATTATTTATATTTATATTGTTTCTACTACTTACTATATTATTTCTATTATTTTCATCTAAACTTTTATTTTTCAGACCTTTTCCTAAAGGAGAAGAACGGAAGAAAGCTTGCCAAGAAGCGCTGAAGAAAGTAACTTTGAAGCCTGGTGTTTACTTACCAAGTAATCCTGAAGGTGTCGTTGTGGATATTGACTATACATCAGGTATTCCCATGCAAAGTGCTGCAAAAGCACCGTTTTTAGCACGCTTTCAAGTTAAGAAATGTGGAATCAAAGAACTTGAAACTATGAATACCAATACAGGTTTGTTGGTTTTATTTTTAAGAAATAATAACTAAATATATAAAATATTATATATACTTAAAATATAAAAAGTATAAAACTTTTATAAAAATATTACAGTATTAGTAACAACTTAATCAGTAACAACTGTAACTGTTACAGTATTAACTGTAACATATATGGTTTGAACACACTTTTTAACATCGATAGTTTGATGATGTACTAGGACTTTTTGGGCTGCGTTCTACCAGTAACAACTTAATCAGTAACAACTCTGACTGTTACAGTATTAACTGTAAGTGCACAGCAAAAAAAGCAAGAGCTTTAAAACTTAATTAAATTGTACTCTTAGTCATAAAATCTTTTTTTTTTTATATATATATATATATATTTTTTTTTTTTTTAATTTTTTTTTTTCCACAAAGCTTAATAGTTATGTTAGGAATGTTATGTTAGGAATGTTAAGAATTTATGAAATGTTTGAGATAATTTTGCCTTTCACAACATTTTACAAAATTTAATGAAAATATATTTGAAATTATCTGAAATAAAACATCCATCTAAGTTCAAAGTTTTCATGAATATGACTGCTAAATTTATACTTTTTTTCTAATTCATATTATTAGTTATTTGCAAAGAAATAGCATTGCATGAGTTAATTATTATTTATTTATATGTTGTGAAAATCCCGCTTTAAAATTTTTTACCTAAATAACCACTTCTCAATTTTTCTTTTTTCAGATTTTGCAAAATTTGGAAGTCCAAAAAGGTTATCTTTTGATCTTAACGGTGACCATTAAGATCAAGAGATAACCTTTTTGAACCTGTTTAAAAATCCCATATTTCAATGCTGGACCAAAATTCGGTCAATTTTCAAACCAACAATGACTTGTTTGTACTTTTCTAAAAACAGATCTATATTTTTATTTCAAACTATTTCAAATTTCAAATTCTACATCAAGGTACAGACACATTAAGTGAAAATCTTTTTACTCAAGAGGACCTGTCGTTTTCTCTCTTTTTCGTTTTGGGCCCAAAATAAGGTTTATTCAGGTCTAAAAACATTTTTTAATCAGAAATTTATTTATGTCTCTATTAAAACTGTTAGCAAACGAAGAAACAGATGGTGTGAGTGATGATCAGGTTGGAATTGGGGAGGAGTATACTCTTGGATGTATATTCAAAGTTGGTGATGATGTTAGGCAGGTTAGTTTTGATGATTAATTTTGTACTGAGTGCAAGTCTACATCTTGAACTAAAAGTTGGTTCTTCGAAAAGTTAGTTACATTTGTCATTGAATATTTCTAATCTGAATGAAAGAAAAGGTGGTACTCATATTACTTATTACATTTAAACTCATTAACTTTCAAAAAAGATTAGAAGTTAATAGAAAGTAAATTGCTTGAATTGTTATCTGGAGAAAATTATTTACAATCATTAAAATAACACTTTTTCCTTACAATTTCATGTCTAAAACGTTCAACATTGTTTAGTGAACAAGATTATTTTTTCAAGCTATGCATTCTAACATTTTAGTCGCTAACGTTTTAGCCCATTAATGTTTTTTTTTTTTGGGGGGGGAAATTAAAAGTTCATTCATAACATTTGCTTATTTGTTCTTAAAATATAGGAATGTCCTTAATATCAGGACTAAAAAACAACACATTTGGATATCAAAAAAATTTCTTTGCATGTTGTTCTTCCTTGTAAAATTCTTGCACTGATAATTGTGTTGTGTTTCTCTAGGACATGTTAGCACTTCAGTTCATTGCATTGTTCAAAAAGATTTTTGATCAAGTTGATATGGAGTTATACTTATCACCTTATAGAGTTGTTGCTACATCACCAGGAGTGAGTTTTATTTAGTTTTATTCATATCATTGTTTTTTCAACTTGCTTGTAATAAATTTCAAGTTTTTTTTTTCAGATTTACTCAATACTCCTTTTAGACCAAATTTATTGCAATTGTAAAAAATAAAAGAAAGTTGATAAGGAAATTCTCTGCATAATAAAACATTTGGACTAGTTGATATTGTTCAATTTCAAACATTTGGACTAGCGGATATTGTTCAGTTTCAAATATTTGGACTAGCGGATATTGTTCAATTCAAGTATTTGGACTAGCGGATATTGTTCATATTTTTGTTTTCAGAAAACATGAGGTAAACTGCTAAGATATTTTACGTAAAGTAGAAACTGGTTTTTCAAGTTTTTATGAAGATTTTCATCTAAATTTATAATCAAACCTTATTTAAGTTAATACTCTGTAAGGTTTTCTGTTTTCTTTGACAAAACTCAAAAGCAAACTAAACCAACGTTCCCACTCAAAAGAGAATTTTAAAAAATTGTATAGATATTTGTAGATTTGTATTCATTTATAATTAGACATAAATATAACAGTGTTTTTTTTTTTTTTTTTTTTTATGCTATAGAATACCTTTAAAAATAAGATTTTGAAACGAAAATAGTAAATTTTGCTAATTTTAAATTTCAAAAAATTGTTTCACAGAAGTAAAACTTTTGGTAGCGCTTCATCGGTGAAATTTATTTTTAAAATGCTGTTTCTTTGCAAAATGTAATAAAAACAACTCTTTTTTTCTCTAAAAATAGCTCAATGTTATAATCTGTCTTATTTCTGATCTTTAAATGAAATGGTTGTTTGATACATTTTTATCCAAGTGTGGAGTGATAGAATGTGTGCCAAATGCAAAGTCACGTGATCAACTGGGACGATCAACTGAAGTAGATCTTTACGCATATTTTAAAAGTACATACGGGGAAGAAGAAACTGTCTCATTTCAAGAGGTGAATATATTTATCATTGGTTCAACGTTTGTCTACTCGGTTTTTTAGTTCTAATTATAACATTAGTTAGATTGACTTCAAACTGAAAAACTATACACAATGCAACATCATAAAACTATGATCCGATTATAATAATCAACACCTTTATTGTTTTTGATTTCATCAGGTAAATTATTCCAAACAAAACCAGCTTTAAAATGAAGTGAATTTGTTAATTTACTGTCCAAATTACTGGACAGTAGAAAAAAAATAAAGCATTATATAGGCATTTAAGATATCTTTAGCCTGATAGATGCTCAATTCCCTAATTCTAAGAAGGGTGCAAATTTTAATACTTACAGATATCCGTTTCAAAACAGAAAAAGCTTTAGAAAGATCTGTTAAGATTGTCCCAACAAAGCCTTTTTTATCAAAACAATCCTGCCATATCTAAAAAGTTTGAAATAGAGCATGTTCAAAAACCACCTGATAAATTGGAAAATTTATCACCAAAAATCTTGTTGGTGATAGACTAATTTGACAATAGTTTCTTTCATCAAGTCCATTTTTCATTTTTTAAGGAGGTATGGATACAATCCAGCAGGCAAGGTGCAAAAAAGATTCAGTTGATTTTAAAACGGATAAAGAGATACTACAGCCACCTTTTTTATTTCAAAAATAGCTTTTTTAGGCGTCACATGATTAAAATATAATTTCTTTGTTTGTTTTATGAAATCTCGCATTGACAACTAAAATGCTAGGGTGGAGCTTATATTTAAACATAACTCTAGATATAGGGTTATCCATAAAATTAAGTCTATCACTACTATTACCTCCTAATAAAATATATTTATACTAGACATAATATTCCCAAAAAATATATTAAATATATTAGCAATCACTAATGGCACAATTTTTCTTAGAGAGAAAAAGAATTTTTGCAAAAAAAAAAAAAAAAATGTTTTTTTTTTTTTAATGTTTACTACAAAAGCAGAAAAGAACTATTTTTTACTGACCTATTTAGAGAAGCAATATAGTTCTATTGCTTGTGGTATCGAGCAATATCGATTGAATTACCCTTAAAACGCGCTCTTTTCCACCACATCTCTTTTAGCAGCGCTTTAGAGATATCCCTTTAAATTTATCCCAAACTAATTTCGATTTTGATCGGGAATTTTTGTTCAGGCCTGCTAGTAAGATGTTCTCAAAAGTGGAGAAACCGTAAGTTTTTTATCTAAGTTATCTAAGAAAAATTTACATTCGTTCAAGTAAAATTCTTTATTAACATTTTTAAAGTTTCTATAAATTATGTTATAAGACGTTGTTTTACAAAAGTAAATTTTAACATGTTGTAAGTTAGTACCCTAGCCCTAACCCTAACCGGTTAAGTTAATAGACTGTCAGTTAGACCAGTTTCTAAAGTACCTGGATTTTAAAAACATAACTCTTTATTTTTGAGGATAAGAACATGTGCCATGAGTAGACTTAAAACATGCCATGGCCTTTGTAAAGTTTTTAAAGGATTACGCTTCCATAAAGTCCTTCAAAAAAGATTCATTGAGTTGTATTTTCATATCACCTATCAAAATAACGTGTCGTGTTTTTGTAATAAATAAAAAGTCTAACAAATTTGATAAATTTTCAACAAAAATTTTAATGTTCTAATGTTGTCTTAGGATTTTATAGCAATCCATTTCCTGTTTTTAATGAAAAATTCAAAAGGAATAACTTTCATATTATCAGGAAGAGGAAAACCAAAGAGGCTTCTAGAAGGAATATATGATTTTACAAAGACCATTAAAGCCTCACAGGTTCAAAACAGGTTCGAGACTTATCTAATCTGTGTAAGGCTTTTTAAAAGCTATAAAAATAAATCATTACCAGGGAGTAAGCATGTCTGTTTCTAAAATAGATATTTTTCGTGGTAAAATATATGCCTCAGTACCTGCAATTTTAAACAATTATATTTTAAATAGAGAGTTGAGGGGTTAAAAGTCATGATTGTATAATATGATTTACAACAAGGATTTTTCTGTAGCTAGTATTATCTAATTCTTATAAGAAAATGACTCTAGCAGAATGTAGAATAGTTCTATTGTTTTACATTTAGGGTCGTAAAAACTTCATTCGAAGCATGGCTGCTTATTCAGTGATTAGCTTCATTCTTCAGATTAAAGATCGTCATAATGGCAACATTATGATCAACAACCAAGGTTTTGTTATACACATTGGTGAGTCTTTACTTGCATTGTCGCTATTTTAAGGAACTGACTATTGCTCATAGAAATTCAAACCGAGCTGAATGCTCTTCTTTAATATATACACTGGGTACTTTTATCATGAGGCAACACACTAGGAGACTTGCCATCATTGGCTGACCTCCATATCCTGCATTAGTAAACTGTCTATGCAAATCAAGAAAATTTTATTCCGCAGAGATTTTAAAGGGCTGTTCTATTGATTACATGTTTCGAAAATTAAATAAAGACTAGAAAAATTAGAATATGTAGTATAATAATGGCTACAAAAAAGGTGGCAAAAGTTATGTGTTAAAGAAGTTTTTCTTTTCAAGTTGTATTGTCACAAATTATACTTTCTATAGTTTTTTTTTTAAAAAGATTTTAAAACACGTTGTCGCACAGCCTGCTCCTGAAACAACGTTGTTTTTTTTCAAATTTGTCAGGTCATTTGGTCATCAATGAAATAAAGGAATTTTTTAGAAATTATTGTTTGTTTTTTTTTCCACTTGTTACTGTTAGGTATTTTAATCTAACCTCTTTAAACGTTATCCAGACTTAATTGTGAAACACTGTATAAAGTTTTCTTTTTTCCTGTTTAGACTTTGGTTTTATGTTTGAATCTTCCCCCGGTGGTAACCTTGGTTTTGAACCTGATATGAAACTGACACCTGATTGGGTGCTTTTAATTGGTGGAGATATTGATGCGCCCAGTTTTAGGTAAAATATTTCAAAGGAAACATAAGTTTGACATCGCAAGTGAGGCAAGAAAACTTAC